>JAGFPH010008648.1:22555-48957 GCA_018207615.1 Philaenus spumarius
GAAATTTTGAACTGCCATAACTTTTGAATGAATCAACCGATTTTTATGCAATTTGCGGCAATCGGTGCAGTTTTTTAAGTCCATTGAAAGAATCAACAACAAAAATTTTTCAGATGAAAAGTTTCGGAGAAATTGAGGAAAAACACTTTTTTTTATTTTCTTTCGTTCATGATATCTCTCGAATGATTCAACCGATTTTTATGCGATTTGCGGTAATCGATGCAGTTTTTCGAGTTTATTGAAAGAATTGACAACAAAAATTTTTCTGATGAAAAATTTCGGAGAAATTGAGAAAAAAAACTTTTTTTTATTTTCTTTCGTTCACTATATCTCACGAACGAATTAACCGATTTTGACCGGACTGGTAGCGATCGACGTCGCTTTTCAAGGTTAAAAGCTGATTAGATTTTGGAATTGATCGGTAAAGCCGTTTAAAAGTTATTCCAAAAGAACCTGATTTGAAAAAAATGTATTTCTTAGTTTTTTCGAAATTTCTCAGAACTTACAGGTCCGAATTAGTTGAAATTTTCAGGAACTCTAAGTTTGATAGAACTCTTTAGAACGCCGTTTGGTAGGATCCAATCGGTTAAGCCGTTCAAAAGTTATAAGCGGGTCACATACTTACATACGCACACACACACACGCACACCCCCCCCCCCCCCCCCCCCCCCCCCCCCCCCCACACACACACACAGACAGGGTGACACCCTCTCGGGAGAGGTCAGGGAAGATTCCTAGGACCTCAAAACTTAGAGATCTAATGAATACTCGATTTTCGAAAAACGGGGTGAAACCAATAACTTCCCGATTTTAGAAAATTTTCTATTTTCTTAGCGGGAAGTTAAAAAAATTAAATAAAGATCCAAGCCCTGTGACTCTGCCACATGCTCTGAGTAAATAGGAAAATATTTGTATATTTTGTTTGCAAAAGTACTCAAGCGTTTCCGCGCAATGTCTGTGAGTAATAAATAATGCAACTTCTCGAAAGAGATGCAATGAAGTAAAAAGTGCCGTAAAACAGCAAGAAACGTGTATCTATTACAAGTAGCCTAACATAGAGTTTATGCGACATCACAGCAAACTGAGCGACGAGCGTAAAAACTCAAAGTGCCTATTTATAGTCTGTCGTAAAACGAAATGTTTTGATACAGAGAAGATTCTTTAAAGAAAATGTTAAGAAAGTAAACTATAATCGTGTAGGTTTTTATTTGCCTGTAAATAAAGTCATGACAATCAAAACTTTAAAATAATTCAATTTATTCAGAAAATCATCTTTTATTCATACGTGGGCACAGAATTAATTTAGAAATATCATTTTACGTTTAAGTAGCTGTAAAATATGATTACTGTATTAAATTACTTTGTACACGAATATTCATTCCGATTGTAAATTATTGTTTATTTTCGCAAAACGACTGATGTATAAAATACAATACTTACTATTTATCAAATCGTATCATATGACTAAGATGAAAAATTAAAAAAAGAAACATAGGCAGAAAAATAGTGTATAGAGAAAACAAAATTAAAAAAGTAAAAACATTAAATAAGCTTTTCAGATAAACGTGAATTGCCTGATTTTAGAGGGTACCGATTACGTCGTAAATAAAATTAAAATACATCGTCTCAGTAGAAATAACGGACTTTGAAAATATGCATCCGTATGCATGAATTGATAGAAAAATAAATTTTGAATTTGAAAACATTGAGAATTAAAAATTAAAATTGAAATTGAACGCGCTCACACACACATACACCCCCTCACACTCCCGATGAGTTTCGGACTTTAAATTTATTTGTAATTTTGTATGTTATTATTGATAACACCCATAAAAAAGTAAAATTTCTTTTTTTAAGTGTAGTTGGCACCTCGGAAAGAGTTTGTTCTTTCCTTCCTTCTAAGAGACAGAAACAATCTAATGACGGTGAATCCTAAACAGGTTTATCCAAAGGATTACATAATATTCTATGCTAAATAATTAGATCAAGTGTATCAAGTTTATATAAGTTAAGAATTGATTTTGTATTGAAGCAATAATTAATTGTAAACTGTATGTTGTTTTGTTTGGTAGAATTTGCTCTAAACATAGAGTTATTATGGTTGTATGTATGGAAAATAAAAACAATTCTATGTATCTATCTAGTTTAGTCTACCACAGTCGAATTTCGGTTAAGGTAAATTGAAGCTACAATTTCGAGAAACAACTGGTATTCTAGTATAATTGCAAATGTGTTTATTTACGGTGCGAGTATTGGCTAACTTTGACAGTAAGCGACCTGACTAAAAACTATGACCCAGTTTGACTACGGTGTACTATTTGACTAGTTTTAATTTATTGTAGTTAATTCATACCAGCTGATCAAACCGTATTACCGTACATTATCTTGATGTGTTAACTCATGCTAGGTACTGACTAGTTCTCCATTTATATTGCAGACATATTTTTGGGCGCTGCGAACGGTTATTTTTTATTATTTGTCCCCAAGCAATTATTTTCTACATTCATATAATATAGAGTTTTTGTTTATGTCGTCACTCAAATAAACTATTGTAAATGTATTTTTATTCTAACTTTGATATACAATATTTAATAAGGTTCGCCAACTTAATTTAAGATAAATTGCAAAATAATTGGTTGAAGTAATTCGTTTCATCTATAGAAATTTGTTTAAACGAAATTGAGATTTATATATATTATGACACTTTTATTTATTCTTTGGCTCATGTTAAATATGAATTTATATATATACTGACTGTTCATAAAGCCCTTTTAACCCCCCCCCCCTCAATATTTTTGTTACTAACAAAACTTTGTACATATCTTGTATTGCATAACAGGACACAGTTTTTGACCTATCTGACCCTCTATGATTTTAGGGGCTTAGGGGGTAAGTGGGGTCTACAATTTCAATTATAAAGGTAGGTCATGTAACACACCAATTAAAGCTTATTATAAGAGAAAAAGAATGGCGCAAAATAGAGCTTAATACTTTTTTCCTTTTCAAAGTAATGGTCAATAACATTTTTGGAAAAAATATGTTTATTATAAAACAAAAGCTGGTAATTAATTGTCCGTAAAAAATCATTTCAACCTTGTCTTTCTCTTGAGTGATTCATTCGTAAAAAAAGCAAAACTGAGTGCTGTCACAACAAATATCGGGAACAAAATGAGGCATGTATTGCTGTCCTATCAGTACTCGAAAAGTGATGATTATCAGTTACGCATACAGTAGAGAAAGACAGGAGCAAAGGTCAAGGGTTGTATTCCATTTACATTTTTCCCCCAAAATTGTTCAAGTACGCATAGAAACTCAGATAAATTAGTGGTACCGCACTACATTTATTTACAGTTTTTATTTTTAAAATATGTTACATTTAACCTCAACCTACAGCTTACCTAGGCCTATTCCTAATATTAACAAATTAATAACTGCTTTGATGTTATGATAACAAAATATCATTTTCCAGAACTTTGATTGTCCATTATGACATTGAAACAAAGCAAGATACTAAGCTCTAGTTTCCGCCATTCTGTTTCTCTTTTAATAAGCTTTTTATGACCTACCTTTACAATTGAAATTGTTAACTCCCCTACCCACTCCTCCCCCCCCCTCCCAAATCATACAAGATATGTCAAAAACTGTGTCCAGTTATATATGCAACACAAGATGTATAAACATTTTTGTTAACCTTTTCAGTAACAAAAGTAATAAAGGGTGTTAAAGGAACTTTATGTATACAAATATTTATATTTATAATTATAAAAGGAAGATTGTCAGCTACACTATTATTGTTTTTGAAAAAAACAAGACAGGATTGTCTAAAAACAAATTAAATTGTATAGAGAAGTTAGGTATAAAGAACATCTTCCAAATAACAGAGCAACTTATGCCAAGTCTAATTATGCACGCCGCATTATGGAAGAAAACCATTCATATTCTAACTTTGAAACGCACTTCCAATCGTTACATGTATGCAAAAAAAGCAAACAAATGGATGCGCTTGAGGAATACGAAATATATAAAGCGCAGTTAAAAAGTCCAGAACATATGTTAAATGATCAATTGAACTTTAAGTCCAATCTCTTGTATGACTTTGCTAAGAATATTGATATGAAATGCAAACAGTAAGCGGTACTACAAGTCAGAGATCCCGCGTATCCTCAGTAGTTAAAAGTATTCGATGGTGCGCACACGCGGTTGTATTATTTGTGATATTGTGTTATTGTACGCGTGTGTATGTGTTGTGTAGTACTTTTATTTATTTATCTCGATGTATTAACGACCTCAATAGAGCGATACTCTGAAGATGGAACTAGTTCCGAAACGCGTCAGCCAACAATATATGTAAAGTAAGTAAACTACTTGTATTACAAAAAAAGTCACATAGACGGACATATTATCCTTTTATTAAATCAGTGACTAAAAAAAAATGAATTCTAAAAAGATAATTCTTTTTTTATTTATTTTTATTTTGGTTTTAGTTTAAAATAATTTTTATCGTGAATAGTTAACAAGATAAAGTCTTGTTTTCAGCGTTTCGTTAGGTAATTCAAATTTTAATAACTGGTGTTTTCTGTAAGTTGACTACTCAACATTTACAAGAGTGGTTCAGTTTACGATCCTTAAATTGTTTGCGTACCTTTTGCTAGAAAATGATTAAAACTATTTTCAAACCATGCAATTAGTGCTAGTTAAGACTGAAATTATACATTTTATTTCATGAGTAACTAATCCAACGTAGAACATTATCTTTATTTTAAACCTTACCCTAACTTATTCATTTCACAGTACACACGTTTTGTAATGACCGACATTGTTAGGTGTACACGCTATACGTATGCTAACATGCTCTAACTGATACTTCAATAGTTCATTATAATACTTGTGATCAACAGAGCACGACATGTGGCGAGCAACTATTTGTAGAGAATGCGTTCTCAAAACACGGAAAGACAAACATAAAAACTGAGGAATTTATAAAATACAGATAACACTATACTGTACTTGAAATGATCAAACCGAAATACAAAATATGAAAAACCAAAATTTCATTTTATTACAAATCGAAAGGATTTTTATAAACTTAAACTATTTCCTGAAAACGTCAGACATATTTTTGTCCATCACATTAAACAATAGTTCACTGACGTTTTTATTTGTACGCTATCTCCTGTGTTTGAAAACTAAACTCAACTTGTTTATCACATAATTAATTGGAGTTTATTTGTATGCAAATTCTTCATTCGTACCTTGAAGCTATGAGGAAAACAGTGGAAAAGAGCAAAGAGGACGGTTGACAGAACGAATTATAAATACTTAGTAAACATGTGAAATTCCATAGCAGTGAATAAATCAACTATTGTACGCTATTTGTTTGTATATTTGTTTAAAATATTTTCCCGTGCAGAGAAGGCAAAGAGACATTAGCTAATAATATGGGCATGAAAGTGATCAGAATGCTTTCATTTAATTGTTTAAAGCGTTTTGTATGGAAAAATCATGTGTGTATGAAAAATATAAAGCCATAACCTACAAAAATACAATTTTATATTTATTGCGATACACCCAACTGCATAAAATAACAGATAAAACAGCTCAGAAAACTTGCTTAGCAACACAATTTTATTTTAGGCCTGGTTTATTTTATTTTACCTGGCTTAACGGCAACATACATGCATGATTTATTTTGTGTACATCTATTAGCCTACACAGTACCTTTCGAATGAGTTTCGTTCCTGTCATTTTATAATAAAATAGACGTCTACTAAAAATGTATTTTTATGTTAACCTGTTAATAAAATTATGTGTGATGTATTTAGCTTATTTTGATAAAAAATTAAACTGTGTTTGATATAAAAGTATGTTATTTACGGTGATTGGCATGCGAGCGTCATGAAACGGCTGTCCCACATTTCTACCACAAGGACAAGGTAAGAAACCAACTTCACAATTCAATTTTGTTATCCGTAGCTAAAAAAATATTTAAAACAATAACAACAAAAAATTAATAAAATGTATACAATGATAATTGTTTTAATGAGTCTATAAAATTTTTTTAATACTCATTTTGTACAATTTGTAAAAGTCCTTCGTGTTTGTTTAAAGAAACAATAATTAGAACTTAGGTGGGTTCGCCGCGAGTATAGGCCTAAACTATTTTCAGAATGGGATCATTCTCATTTTTGTCAATGTATTGAAAATTAATGTGTCATTTTGGTCTAATGATTACATAATGCGCCAAGATAATTTCTTAGGGTGGTCAATGGGTCAAAATCAAGAAAAAACTTGCCATAATCATATATGTCTGAATACGATTCTTTTACCAGCTAAGTGATGTATAACTGTAAGTAAGTTATCAGAACTGCTTAACTGATTGAGATGAAATTTTGCACGTCACTCACCAATGTAAATTCCGTTTCTAAATGTTGATCATTTAAACATTGTAAATTTAAATTTAAAAAAAAATGAAAATTGTTTATAAAAAACGTCAAATATAAATTTTTGTAGCCAGTTTTATTTTCTATCTAAATATAATGCTGTCAAAACTATAGCTGGAGAGAATGGTAACAGTAAAAACGTTCATTATGGTGCATAGTTTGACACACTTCAATGATATCACTTCTTACATAACTCAGCGATGTACCTTCAGATTTGAACTCTGCATGTTGTTAAAAACCAAAACTGAAAGACTTCAAGAGAATTCTGAAGGTACGATTGATCATTTTTTTAGGTAATTGTCCGAGATAAGTATTGTAACTAACTGTAACTTTATGTAGTACAACAACATCAGCTCGTAAGGTGATCCTCAAAGGTTTTATCTGGATTAAACTAAATAAATAAACTAAAATCGTTAGATTTTTGCCTTCTAATTTTATGAATCATTTGTCGGATAATGTAAATAAATGAGTCTTGTATATAATGTCATAGAATAAAAACCTTTACCAGCCTTTCTGGATAAAATTGGTTTAATCTGAATGGTTTATTACCACCCAGTTTTGACAGTACGCATAGAAATGTTGTTTAGTTGCATCATGTTGTTCACTCCCTTTGGACTTTACACCAAGTCAATATTTCTGGAAACTATTCAGCAACATTTTCAGCACTTTTTTAATAACAATAACCGAAAGTAAAACACCTCTATCCAACGCACATGATCCATAACATTTATACAATCAAAAACTTGATTACGATGGTTCTTATATGTCTCTACATTTACTATGTAAAACATCGTAAAAGTCAAAACCGATGCAGTCACACCGGATCCCAGATGTAAGTGTCCCGAAATTCACAAAACTCCCGTGGGACAATGCGCGCATGAAAGCAATCCGACATGGAAATCCTCTTTATTTAGACGAACTGCTTCTCTGGAGGATAATCAGGATTGCTGGAGTATGGGGGGGGGGGGTTGAAATGGAAAACAACTAGATATCCCTTTTAATTCTGTCGTCCGATTCAGTAAGTTAAGAGGGATGGTAAAAAATATCTTCTTTTTAAAGCTGCTTACTTTTAGTAAATATTTAAAAACCTTTTAAAAAAATGTAGTTTTAAGTTGCGTATACGCTTGTTGGTCAGAAGAAATTTTAGCTACATTTATCGAAACAAATCTCTTCTATGGGATCCACTACGCAAAGGTCATTTAAAAAAACAATTAAAAACAGATGATTGGAGCGAAATAGCAGGTGAGAAAGATATATCACCGAAAAAATGCAAGAAGAAGCTTTGCTCTTTCTATGCTTCAAGTCCATTATAAGCTCCAACTATTTTTTTTTAAAGTTTAGTATGCCTCCAACGTTGTTGTTTCCTTTTTTTTGTGCACAAACTTGCCATTAACTCATCACCAAAATCGCGTGATTTTCATTGCATGACGGAGGTATGTGAACAACTACACTGCAGAATGACCACTGGATGTTTGTGGTTTTTCTAAGATCGCCAGAAGTTCGTTAAAATTAAAACCATAGAACTTCGAGGTCGCGCGGCCACCTTTAGAACTACGAACAAAACTGAAAAATGTATTGGAAGCGTAAAACTGCAAAGTATAGCCAGGTTTTGGTTTTAATTAGAATAAAAAGTAAAAAAAGTGTGTATGTTTTGACTCAAACAATACTTACCTGATTTTCTAAAAAATGTTTTAAGATAACAATAGTGTCCGTGATAAAATGATCTCTCCTCTATCTAAATAATACCTTACACAATAGTATTATAAATTATTATTTTTTCTTCGCCCCTCAAAAAAAAAAAAAATGCATATACAAATACATTCTAAGGTTAGTTTATTAAGATATATATGAGTAAAAATGTAAAAGGTTATTTTTGATTTTTTAAGGTAGGGATTAAAACACAGTCAATGGATAAGACTTATCAGTTTAACATGATAAGTGATGTGTTTGCCAGCGTCAATTACTTAAAACTGTGTGAAATGTCAGTAAATCGCAGACATTTCTTCTCTTGTAACACAAAATGTCTGCCGAGCACGCGATGCGACTACGTGCTGTGCATAATGTTTGTATACATCTTACATTACACGACACTGCCAAAATTAATTCATGTACCCGTCTTAAATTAATTACACAAAATGCAACGTGCTTCAATAAAATACAAGTGTTGGTACGTGTTCTGTTTGCAAATAATCTTTAAGTGTAAAAAGTATTCGAGTAAGTTAACTTGCGTGACTTAAAATAAGTGACGGAACAGTTTTACTTTAGCGATTATTATATACTGGCGGTCTACAATAAGTTTCAAAACCATGAACCGAATTTGAGTATATTTGACGTATTTGTATTTTATTGACGTTTTGACTTTCATATCATAACGAATTTGAAATAACGACCTTTATTTCAACGTCATTTTATGTTTTAGGGTTCTACACTTAAAAAAAGAAGATTTTATAGTCTATTGCGATTGTAAGTTTGTCATAGTAAATATCCTCAAAAATATAGAAAAAACAATCGCAGTAAAGTTGAGTATAGCTATAAATCATAATATACCAGAATTAAACAAATAAAAGAGCACTGTAGCGACAAAATCACACTGATTTAAATAAAAACCCGAACCACAAAACAAGCAACAAAATAATAACTAAACAACTAAATTGTAAGTTATGTTTAATACGTTACCCTTATGTATATTTCGATGACATGGTCATCATCCTCAGAGGGTTTTAACACTACTCCTATGTTTAATACGTTACCCTTACGTACATTTCGATGACATGGTCATCATCCTCAGAGGGTTTTAACACTACTATTATGTTTAATACGTTACCCTTATGTAAATTTCGATGACATGGTCATCATCCTCAGAGGGTTTAACACTACTCTCTGTTTTAAGTAGTGTTAAAACCCTCTGAGGATGATGACCATATCATCGAAATGTACATAAGGGTAACGTATTAAACATAACTTACAATTTAGTTGTTTAGTTATTGTTTGTGTTCCTTGTTTTGTGGTTCTGGTTTTTATTTAAATCAGTGTGATATACCAGAACTCAAAATATATTTTGCTGTAAATTTTATATGCCAAAGTTCTTTACCCTCCAAACAAACTTGTAGGATACAGAGTATTGTTTGATAGTTGGAAAAGACTTTATTTAATGAGATCGCAAATAGTTTTCCCTGTGTTTTGTAGTTTTAAAGGTCAAACCAACCCCACACTTGCCAACATATACTACAGCTAAATTTCGAAGAAACACGAATACACCTACACAGAAAACGTATAGCGTATCGTAATGTTTTGATGAAATGATGAAAATTAATTTTCTATTTATGATAGATTTGTAAAGTAAAACTGTGTTTCCTCCAAGAGACAATAACATCCGTAGATGATGTCATCAGTCTTTGCAAAGGGAAGAGAACCGGACGACCAAGAGCTACTGAAGAACGTGTTGAACGGGTGAGGGAGTCTTTCACTCGTAAACCCGAGAATTCAGTTCGGAAGGATAGTCGTGAAGTAGCAATTCCAGTGTCGTCTAGATGGAGATGTTTAAGGAGACTCTAACAACTACGTCTTTGTCGTTTGGAGTTGTTACAAGCTCTAAAGTCTACAGACTACGATTTAAATACCAACTTTGCAAACGATATTTTGCTGCATGACGATGAAGATTTTCTGAGATGACATTTTACCTAAGTGGACATGTGAACACTCACAGCGTACGCATCTGAGGGTCAGCAAATCCCCACGAGATGGTACAGTTGCAACGAGACTCCCCTAAATTTAACGTTTTTGTGCCACAACCCGGTGGAGCCCCTTCTTTTTCGCTGAAGCAACTGTAACTGGTAGTCCTTATCTTCATCTGCTATAACTATGGCTCTTTCCTCAATTTTTGTTCCGCCTCAATATTTTAACTAGTATGCGATTGATTAACCGCTAGATTGCCCGCAAGGGCCCGTAGACAGAGCCTTTTTCGCCTGGCCTCCATGTTCACCCGATCTAACGCCATGCGATTTTTACCTTTGGAGGTTGATAAAGGATCATGTGTATTTGCCTACACTACCAGTTGACCTACCTGAATTAAGAAAGGGAATCGGAGGAGTATTTGCAACAATTACTCCAGGCAACTGAACTAGCTTTTTGACGAACTCGGCTGGCGACTTCGTGTGCCGTGTAACGAATGGTGCTCACATTAAACTCATGTTGGAAAAAACTATGTGAGTAGCCATTTCGTTTGATGTATTATTTATATTTGTAAGTTAAGTGTGATAAATACTACAAACCCTTAAACCGTGATATTAATTTTGAAACACCCGGCACTTTAGTGTATTGATGCGTTGTGTAAAACTATATTTCATAACAAAATATAAAAAAATGTCTAGTTTTATATCTTGATTTTAGGTCACTTTTGTGATGGTTAAGTCCAAACTTACGATTTTAAGTTATCTTATTATTTGAGGTTAAACAAGGAATCAAAAGTAATTTTGATGATTCTTGACTCCTCCGAAATCAGTCAGAAATATGAGATGTTTATATTCTTAAATAGAGTGGATGTACCCATCACAGAGAAGTAGACGTTGTTTTAGTACTGGAAGCTCCTTTGAAAAATTTTCCCATCTCAGGTCTCAAACCATTGTAATGCCATATTATCAATTATCGTTTTGATTATTTCTGAGTGGTGTTAGGATTCCAGTCCTGGTTTCGCCTGTTAGATATGGAATTAATTTGCATCGTTATGCACGGGTTCGCCCTAGCTCTGGGTTATTACAAAACCATTAGAAGCTAATTAATGGTGATATTTTCCTCTATTACTTCCGTCAGTCTCAAAGTACCTGTCAGTCTGATGTTGGTATATTTTATTATTTTTTAAAATTTTATTTAGATATTTATTTTATTCCCTAATATAATACAAACACATACAAAATAATAAAATAAGAAGGTAACTTAAACATAACATAAAATAACTAGCTGTAATATAACATAAAACTTAACTTATATAAAAAAATAACAGAATAGTTTCCATGTGGGGAATAAAATATTTTGCAACCTCTAGGGCAAGCAAGTATATGTATCAGGTATATGTATCTACTTATAGGATTATCTACACACAGGTTCTTGGACAATGAAACTGTTTAGTTCCTGATTTGGCACATCCATCGGCCTGTTCAACTTAATACAGTCAGGTCTGTAAGTCAAAGATGTCACAACTGATTCACAATGTATGTCTTTACCACTTTTTAAAAGGAAATATTAAAATCCCACTCCATTTTATATGTGTAATTGTAGTTTGCAATGTCCAGAAGTGCTGCTTCACTATTAGAGTTTATATATACTATTTTATCTTTTTAATCTATCTATAAATAATATACAGGCTGTTTTTTGAAAACGTACCACCTCTGTTGTATAAAAAAATGGAAATATATATACTGCATTTGATCTCGTGACAGTTATTCACATAAATTATTATTTATTGATATAGAGAAGTTATTCACAATTCTCATAAAAGATAAAAAATGACCTGAGATCAGATTTTCGATATCTTTCTTTGTCTTTCAAATAATAAAAAATTATAAAAATTACTTACAAAATAACATTTTTGAGGTAGTGAATGAATGACGTCAACTTGATGTAGGCCATCAAAGCCACATGTGTCCAAAACAAATTTTTGAGTTGGGGGGGACGGCATGGTTTTGGGATTTTGAAAATAGGTTTGTTACGGTTCCACTGACGATGGATAATTGTCCCCAGATCATATTTTGTACATCTCTTTCCTATTGAAATAAATAGTTGAGGTATTATGTTTTCAAAAAAATTAGCCTTGTTACACACGGATAGAACTTACACACAGATCTACATAGATAGGTATGGATATAAATCTCAGTCAAAGCAATCGTTGCGGGATGAGATAAAGTTGTCAGCTTATCAGACTTAGGTTTAAGGTATCCGTTTGTCTTAAACACAAAGTCCAATACAATGTGAGTTCGCCTTGACACTATTCAACCGACACTAGTCAACTGTGCCAACACGTTTGACAAGGGGCTGCTGCGTCAAAATCAGTTTTCTTAAATATCATGTCAGACGTAATTTTAACGATGTTTGTTTCATTCTCTGTAACTTAACTGACCAGATGGTATCGCCACTTACCCGCACACTGCAACTCATACATCCCCTTATCTTCCTTTTGATGGTAATATCGAGGAGGGCCGTAGGCTTTGGCGCAATACAAAATTATTAAATAAATCAATAAAATACTGTATATTAAAAATTACTTTTCATTGAGTTATATAGCTCCCGGATTGATTTATAAATAACGATATAAATTAGGTATAAATTTACCTGTTCAACGTCTATCAATCCTTGTTATTTATTTATTATTGTGACGACTGCGGTTTCGGTTTTACACCATCATCCGGTCACATAAATATTACGGGCATATAAATTGAATGAATACACCATGTCACTCGATGTGGAGGTCGTCATAAAATATACTTAACACAAACGAGTATACGAAACACACAACGAACAAACAATTATTAAAGAATATTGACATGTTGACCGGGCGGAGGTTACGTGGCTACTGAAGTTGAGCTTGTATTCGCGATGCAATGTTCTATGCATTAATCGTTGCGGCTTTCGAATGTATTGCTTTCCCTGTATCTGTCATATTAATTAGGGTGTCATACAAAATGTTTGATTAAAATGTTCTATCATTTAACAAGTTCTGTTTATCAGTTTTTGATGCTCTGTAAATCGCGAATTCTTCCCAAGAATCCATGTATCATCCTTTTTTACAAATATGTAACATACTCATATCCGTATTAAAGTTACTATAACTGTGGAGTTTATCAACTATGTGTTCTGCAAAATTAGATTTTGGGAGGTTCACAACCTGTCTGTTTTTGGATAAATTGCCTTTATACCTTTTCATGGAAGGGCGGCCTGTTTGCCCTATATAGTAACACGGACAATCTTTACAATAGAGTTGGTATATTCCCGTATTTTTGGTTAAGGCACTGCTGTTATGGTTTTTGTTGATTAAAGGTTCACGTTTATTGGATGTCTTTTACGCCATTACAATGTTGTTTTTTGACATTTCATTACGTACGGTACTATTCAACGAATATCCATATTCTACGGAAACGTATTTCTTCTTCTGTGTATTGACGGCAAATATTTTATTATTATGCTTTTTAATATGTTTTTAATAAAGTTGTCAATTAATGTGCTACTAGCTGACCCCTGCAAAGCATTCGCATTTTAACTTACTTAAATCCCACTTAATTAAAGTATACACCGTTTATTTAGTATCGTATAGTGCGTATACTATACGATACTAAATATACAATTAATTAAAAATAGCAATGTAGTGGCGTAACGGCAGCTCTCCAGCTGGGTATTGCTATCATCAGTGTTGCCAACGCCAGGAAAATATCCCTACAACTTACCTGATCTTACATTACTGTTACTTTAGGATTTTTTATTTCTTTTTTTTCGTATAATTGTATTTTGTATATTTTTCCGGTGTAACGGTTAAGGAAAGCTTTAAAATGATGCCTCATTCATGTAATTTGATGATGTATTAACCCTGGAGAGCCCGCGTGGTTTGCTGTAACACAAGAGCCCGCGCGGGGTAATATTTTACCCCATTCTGATTTATAGCTATTATTTAAATAAAACAACCCGCTTTTATAAAAAAAATGCTTACAAAAAGTATTTGTTACCTCAACTGCATACATGTATCATCGCCTTATTTAATTTAAGAAGATAATTTTTACACGTTAAAACAATCACTGCATGTTTCTTTCTACTACATGGTTCTTCCACAATTTGCACAGGATTTTGTTGTTTTTCTGTCAAGGTTTCTTGGACAAAAATCACATTTTGCATTTTTGCGACCCACTTGTTGACCTGGTTCACGACTTAGCAATCCCAATGTAAGTTTTATTCTAGTTTTCAGCTTACTAAGATTCATCGATACTATTGTTATTGTGCATTGATGACAACACAAGGACTACTTTCTTCTTGTTTGGAAAATAAGAAACTAAGGTCATCTTTTCTTCATGAAAACCTTCATTGAACTATATATTTTCCTATTTTTTTGTTGTCAAAAACTCTGCAGGGACTTCACGTTTGTCTTTGCGAACAGTTCCAACAATTGTCAACTTATGATTTTTAAATAGATTCAATGCAAGCGGGATACTAGTGAACCAATTGTCCATAGTTACATTTCTATTTGTACCCGAGATTGCCTGAATCATTCGTTCTGTAACATCTTTTGCTGCATTGCTTACGCTAAAAGGGCCATCGGGCTGGGCTCCTGCATAGATCTCCATGTTGTTTGTATAAACAGTACGGGAATCACACAACATAAATATCTTTATCCCGTACTTAGCTGGCTTATTTTTTATATACTGCCATAAGCTGCAGCGACCTCTAAACGCCTCAAGCTTCTCGTCAATTGTAGCTGTTCACTGATGGTATAAGCTGATTAGCAGTTTGAAACAAACTTTTCAAAAATTTCTCTTACATGTGTGATTTTATAAATTTGTTTCTATTGGCTCTTGTTGTGAGGTCATCAAAACGTAAACAACGTAAAAGAAAATTAAATCTATTCTTGACATAGTGGAAATAGCTAAATCAATTCCCGTTCCATCTCTTGCCCATATATCTTGAGTATTTTTGTGGGATGATTTCATGACCTCCAAAATATACAAAACTCCAATTAGAGCTTTAATTTCTTCATATGTTGTATTGCTAGCATCTCTTTCTCTAGAAAGTTCGTATTTTTTCTTTTCAATATATTTGTTTGTACAAGCTACAATGTGATAAATTCCAGGCCTCCAAGGGAGATGTTGCATTTTTGGCCTGTCCTTTGACCCCTGGCAAATGAATAACTAAATGTCTTGCAGGGGTACGTACATTATGGAGGGGAGGCTTTCTGTACCACTTACAGCCTTGCTCTAAAACATGTCCATTTTTATTTCTCTTTTGTTTGCCAGAGAAATAAATAACTCGTTGGGCATAAGGCAAGTCATCTTCGTCTGATATACAGTTATCAATGTTCAATTTTAAACGGCATCTTTTACTATAATTATAATTTGCATCAGAAGTATTTATTTCTTTCTGACCTACCTTCATTTTGAATATCCAATTCATTGCTTGGAGCAACAACAGGTACCCTCAAACTATTGTTTCTCAGACAGTTTTCATCATCACTTTGAACACTTTGTTCAGTGTCTGAATGGTGGTCACTATTTTCAAAATTTTCACAATCATCGTCATCGGAGGAAAACCCACTCAAAAGTTCTAAATCATTTTCGGTTTCTAAAAGAAATTTGTTTGTTTGCATTTCAATATTGCTTGACCCTGCCATAGTCAAAATAAGAATATAAAAAATATATACAAAAGTGTACTTAATACAAATGAATTTTAGCTAGATCACTGTCGGTAGCTCAACACAATAACAGTAACACATATCACAAATACACTGATGTCATAGCCCGCGCGGGGTAGAAACTTTCCAAATAATGCGGCACTCACTTTACTTCAATACAGCAGGCAGACAACTGGCTCTAGATTGCTGGTGGCCTCATGGTCAAGTAGCGGAAGAGTCCTTTTGAAGGTACTGAGGAGGTGGATCGGGTCGAACAATTGGTTGCTGCTAATTCAACACTTTGAAAACTTGCCTGGAAAACAATTACCCCGCGCGGGCTCTCTAGGGTTAAGGAAGTTATGGCGTACCGATTAAAAAATTACCTTGAGAAATAATATATGTGATTATAACTGTTGGATATAGCGATATGCTTAATAATACCCAAATCCTGGTTATAATCTGGTTTGTTAACATGAACGGATAAAAGGCAAAGGACTAGGCTATTGTAAGCCGCATTCTTTTGATTTATTGGATGGTGTGAAGACGAATGTATCGTTTGGTTGGTAGTGGGTTTTTTTTCTGTATATATTAAAATGAATTTGGTTATATTTCTTAAAAATTACTTCAAAAACATAACGTACGAAACTGAGAAAACTAAATATATAGGTACACACTTAGCCTCAAAGAAAAATAATTAAATAATATAATTATTTACTACACAGAACTAAAATACATATTCAACAACATCTTCATAACACCCAAAACCCTCCCGAATCTACCTCAAACGCAAAACCCACAACCCAAAGCATGCTTGAACTGAACACTAACGTTGATGCTTTTCAAACTCTCCGGCAATGAATTCTATAGCTTGCATCCTTATTCCAGTCAAATTGTTATAAAAAACCCCGAATCGTTACAGTAATTAGGCTAGTGCAGATTTTCATATATGTTGTATGGGTTGGTACACAAAGTATTGGTCTGACTGTATTAAACTAGATACAATTGTCTACAATTTGAGACCAACTTCAAGTTTAAAGATATTTAAAGTTTAAAACTTTTTTTAAAATGTGAAAAGTGCAGATTTTAAGACGGTTTTTGTTCAATACAAGTAAACTGTGAATCCCACGCCAAAGTTATACATAATAACTTTTGTAGTTCAGGTAATTAGCTAAACCTTAAGACCAAACACACTTTTGAATATATTGTTTAGTTTTTTTAATAAAACACGTAATAACTGAATAATGATAAAACCAATGTATTTAATAAAAAAACAAATGATGTTCGTATATTGTTAGTTTTGTATACCGGGTTGTTTTTATGTCCTGGCACACCTGGATATAATTTAAACAGCCTGAGATATCAATGTGATACCTTGACTATACCTATTATAACATTTCTTTTACTTTTTAGGTGGTTAAACATTTCGCCCCCATATTCTAAAGGGAGGTAAAGGGGGCAGCTTAAAATTTTCAAATGCAAACTCCCATCATGTGACCCCTCACTTTAGAGGGCATAAAAAATAAAGAAATGGCGTAATCCTCGTTATGGGATTGATTCGGTTCTGAAACTCCTCATTGAATAAGTCTGCTACTTCATTGTATGATCTCTTACTGTCCCCATAACCTCTCATCATTAACACAGTAATTCTTTCAAACTCAGAACCTTCCATAATAGAAATAAAATAACTAACACTATTCGCCAGAAGAGTAAACTTGAACTGAAATTGTAGATGGCAACCTAAGCTATGGACTGATAAAATGCAAGTGAATAGGACACAAGAGAAAATCCTAAGTAGATTGTTGAAACTGGTAAGACAAGAACACGGGAAATTCCAAAGCATGCTGACTTAATGTAACTAACAAGAGAACAAGGAAATAAATTCTTTTACTTTTGTAAATGGTATTTTACTCTGTTAAAATGAGATTTTCATTCTTTCCATGATGTTTGCATTAGATAAGGAGTTGAAAACTTATTTTTTAATAACTTTGGGAAGTACTTCGCCCGTATTTTGGAATGACAGTAGTTTTTGATAGGGGCAACATAGAGACCTCTGGTTTGCGCCATTTGATTTATTTTTTCTCCTTTAAAAAGAGGGGTCACATGATGGGAGTTTGTATTTGAAAATTTTAAGTTTCCCCAATTTACTCCCCTTTATAGTAGGTTGGCGAAATGTTTAACCTAGAAAAAATGTAAAAGAAATGTTATAACAGGTATGGTCAAGGTCTCACATTTATATTTCCGACCGTTTAAATTATATCCAGGTGTGCCAGGACGTAAAACTCACCCTGTATAATAGTTCAGTAGTTCTTTCAACTATAAATCAATAAATAAATATGTAAATAATGATAAGTTATATTACACAACTTTTATGATAAAAATGTCTGTTGAACCACAACTTTACATTTTCATACGTTTTAAAGTGCACACGCCATTTTCCTCATCGTTCCTTCCATTTCGCACAGAGAAACATTCCACTACTTCCAATTTAATGCCTTCACAGCCCAGCTGTTCTTCAACCATGTCAATTGGTGCTGGAGCATCTCCCTTTTTAGACTCGTCTAAAACCACTGGTATTGCCTGTTGCAGTATTTGCATAGTAAAGAACAATCAACATGCTTTCCTGTTTAAAATCCATTGATCCATTGATGCTTTCCTGCATCAACATGAATTCATGCTACTTTTTTGTGCAACATGAAATGCATTGAAGGAGAGACTCTGGTGCTGGAAATGCTTTCCTAGGAAAGAGGCCTAATGGAGAAGCATCCAGCACCAATTCAAGGGATCGTTTTCATTACCCAGCTATGCACCTGGTTGTACTCCCCATGGTTTTTTCAAGATGCGACGTCCGCGGTGTTGGAGGAATTAGAAAACTTGGATACTGATGGATAATCCAAGTTTTCTAATTCCTTACAACATATACAAAAATCGGAACTACTCTAATTAATGTAACCATTTATGTCACAGTATATGATTTAATAAACATCTCAGTTATATTCTAAACAAAGTTCATCATAACTAGAGTAAAATTACCTTGTTAGTGATTTCATCATAACACTATTGAAAAATAATAATTTTAAAACTAGAACAAACAAAATATGTTCTAAGAAAAGTTTTGTTTCCTATTTGTAATCATTGTTATTGAAAACTCGAGTTTGAAGGTTTATATAAGGCAGAAAAATAAACTAGAACAGTTCTAATCATCCGCAAGCAGAGTTTTCTTTTCTTTACATCTTTGAAAATTCAACTGACAGTTTCCTTTTGTTTTGCTGCTATGTTTACAGTGAATACAAAATGGTTGAATTTGATACTTAATGCGCCGCGTGGAAGAAATTTCCCTGGCAGTTATTATTACTGTATTTCAGCTGTTTGGACCAGCTCAAATGAAAATAATTATTTCAACTTTTTCTGCAAAATATTCCGGAGTTGAATACATATTTATTTTATGTATATAGTTTATTTTTGAGAATTTTATTTCTTCAAACTTTAGTTGCTCACTTCCACCACACACACACCAACACACACACACAATACACCACACTTACGCGCGGTTCTGTAATTAACACAACTCCTAATCTGTACATTCTAATTTTGTACCGTAAAATACGATTGTTGTAGATTAAATAATTCGACCACGCAGCTGAACCGCTGACGTGAGTTGAGCGAATTTCCAAAATTAAGTTAATATGTTTTAGGGATTCAATCAACTGTTTGAGAAATTAATCACGACGGCGCTGAATAGCTGCCTGTATGTACGAAATATATTTGTAGAATTGTTTTGTTCTTATAAGCCTCCAGCTTCGACACACACGCTCCTACGTTTCACTCACAGCCGAAAAACTCGCTTTGCGAGTATCCACCTCATTGCACCTCCTTGCACCTCCTTGCACCTCCTTGCACCTCCTTGTAACCTCGCAGCATTGGGTTATGGACTGCTTCGCTTCGCTCGCAGCGTGCAAACTCGGCAGTTGTAATTTGTAGTTCAGTTTGTTTTTCAATAAAAATCTATTTTAAAAAATTATTAAGTTTTTACTGATTTTATTTACATGAAATTTCTCAGAATTCAGTTTTCTATAAATTTTCCAATACAAGTTGCTTTGTTTACCGGCAATTCAGCGAACGCACGAACACAGATGGTAGCTATTTATTCAAATTTTCCGTTTAAAATCTATTAAATTACCCAATAGTTTTAGTAGTGTTTAATTCACTTTTTGGAGCAGGAATCTCACCTTCACAAATTCCAGGAGCCGTTAACTCTCTAACAAAACGTTTTCGGAAATATGTTTACATGAACATTTTTCATTCCTTTTACAAGGGAAGTAGGCCTGTGTAAGTATGGCTCCCTTCAAAACTTTGCTCTCGGATCCACTGCCTTTTCTGCACCAACTCGGAGTTGTTTCGTATTTCATTGTCCTCTCCGGTCGGATGGCCAGCACTGCTGCCTATAGTCATTATTATCACAAAACTTTTCTGAATTATATCTGAGTATCTTTCGTTTTGTATAAGAATACGGTAACTCAAAAAACGCATCCACCTACATTAATGAAATTCTTTTCTTGGAAATTATCTTCCATCAATCTTCCTCGATTTTCTTCATAAAAACTACAACTGCAAATAAATTTAAACAAATAAAATTTAGTATAATCCTTTTTAATGAAAGACAAAATTGCATCTGAATCTCTCAAAAGAAAGGAGTACTTTCCCTCATCGCCTTCGAGAAAGTAGAGCGTGTGGGTTTGACTTACATTTTAATGACTTTCTTGTTGATTATTTACGTAATAAGGAGAGGCGTTACAAACACTTGAAATATATCCTACCTACTGAGCTCCTTTCTCAAAACTTAGTTTATCATTCTATATAAATGTACTTTGCCGTTCTACCGTTCTAAATTGAAGGGCGTAGCACTAACAAAGGACTTGGAGTGGAATAAATCTCGGGGAAATTGCCGGAGTGGAACTATACCATCTAGAACTCGCGGCGCATTGCAATAACACTATCGCTTATAAAATAATTTCACAAGTTCAAATAAAATTCAAAAAATAAAAAAGTATTGTCCTATTTGTCCAAGTTAGTGCAATCATTGTACAAAGTTTATTTTAGTGTCGGGTTAAGAGACCGGGGACGAAGATGATTGACATTTCCTTTCTTCTCAATTAGTTCTAATTTCATCTCGGAATTACATACTTAAACAACAAAGCCCAGACCCTGCCCCCTCGCTATTGTAAAGCGTAGGAGTCATTAAATCAAGGAAGCCATTAAGTAAATATGCATCGCGCTGGCTCTTCCCTCAGCCCTTGCATTAATTACCGGGTGCTGGGTTTCCGTATCCCAATACCGTTGTGGCGTTCAAATGTAATCTAAAGTAAACTGTGTACATTTCACTACGCTGTATGCACTACTGAACAGAAACAATCTCTGATAACACAATTCCAGACAGCTATTTCCTGTATAATAAAGTCTTAATACCTTAAAGCTATTCGAACAATGAACAAAAAACTGGGAGTTATAGTTGTATTGTCACTTGTGCATCACTGAAGATGGCGATTTTGTCTTTGAAACTCGTTTGAGCTAATACAAGTGTTATTTGAGGGATCCAGTGTTCAAATTTTAATCTATCAAGTATTTAGAGGTCTAAAGCACGTAAACAAAATGTGTACGTTGAATGGAGGCTTTAGATAAATTGGGAGTTTAATAGTTATGTATGTATTAGAGCGTACAGTATGTGTGTATCGCTTGAGAGGTGAAAAGTTACCACCCGACGTATAGCGGAGCGCGGTTATTTCTCAAAAGCGATAAGGACACTTTACGCTCAAATTACATATGAAATTTTTCCTACAACCGAAAATACCATAATTTTTCCTAAAACTCCATACCAATTTCATCAAATTCTTCTGCCATTATTCATTCAACTATAGTGAACAAAATTATTCACAAAGTTATTGTGGTTAATCTAACGGGTTTTGGTCAACATATGACACAGCAATAAAAAAAATGAGTCAGCTGTTTACTACATCGCTTTAAACTATTAAACGATAAACGGTCGTTTTGCAATGTGTTTTTAAATCGTAAAATTGTACTTGACGCTCGGTTATAAGAAAAAAAAACATTATTTAATGAGATATCAAATTGAAGTTAATCAAATGAGGAGTTAAAAAATATATAACTTACGTATTACATACACCCTTTGCTTTATATGGTTTGAAGAAAAATGTTAACATCGCAGTCCCCCCACGATCGTGTAAAGTGATAACAACACACTGAGAAAAGTATAAGAATATAACCCTACATTAAAAAACAAATTGTAATACCGAATTTATAATGTACACATAAAAACAAGCACCACTCACCGACTCACTAATAATTGATTCCTATTAAGTAGTTTAAATAGTTGAAATGATAATTAATACATAATCTCGGCCAGAGTTCGATAAACTCATTAAAAAGTTCTTTTTAATTATTCAAAATTTTAAAGCCCCGACATTTTAGGTACTTTTGAAACGATGAAACTGCCCCGCTCATTAAATGGGATCAAGAAGGGTCGCCTCGCCAGACCAGAAATGCTGAAATTGCCCCAACTTTCTACCTGACACAGGTACGGTATATTTTCCTCCGAATTCCCTCCGAATAGTGTGTCGGCCCTCACAGTCTTTACCAAGCACATGGATCATTAGGTTTCTATCTGTCACCCTACCACTAATTTTTCTTTTCTTTGCCCCCTGTTTTCTACTAACTCTGATCCTTTAATCTAAATCACTTATCACAAACTTGAATACACTAAACTGTATAACAACACTAAAACACAAAATTTAATCTACAATGCCACAAACTGCGTCCTGTCAGTGACTGCAATCTTCTAAAACCAAACCAACCCAACCTAAGCTAACCTAACCTAATATTTATTGGTATGCATTCCAATCAGTTGGTATGCTACAGCAAGGGGCTATGCAACTATTCGGAGGGAAATAACCTGTACCTGTGTCAGGTAGAAAGTTGGGGCGATTTCAGCATTTCTGGTCTGGCGAGGCGACCCTTCTTGATCCTCTTTAATGAGCGGGACTGTTTCATCAATTCAAACGCACCTAAAATCGCGGGGCAGTTTACGTGTCATGGTCGAGAGTCTGGGCCTTTTCTGATTCACAGCAGGACTCTTTTGACTTACCTAACCTAAACAAATCTGTTAAGTGGCATGAAATTATCATTATGTTGGTCTTCAAAGTGTTGGTCTTTTCATTAAACAAAGTGGACTTAAATTGCATACCAATGTCAAAATACTTTTCTAAACTATAGCCGGACTCGCAATCCTCCCACAGCAAACCAGGCAACCACGGATTCATGTCCGTGTACCAATTGATCGATTGTACGTCTTTATTTGGGCGCAATCGCGCCTATAAAACTGTAATTCTTTGAGGTAGGTACTTCACAGTTGAAAATAGTAACAAAGTTCTATCTGTACATGGAAACCCATAGCAACCAAATAGAACCATTTCTTTCAAATTTTTATAAACATATGTTGTAAGTTAGAACTTTGTACTTCTGGCAAATGGCTTATTATACAATTCAAAGCAATAAGAGTTAGTGCAAAATAAAGAAGAATTCAGACAGAACCTTGTCACGCCAACAGCAAAAAAATTGAATTTTGTTAGTTAGAACGTTGTCATTTTAACCGAACTCAATATCTAAGTTTAAGTTTGAAATGTGAAACATTACAGATATACTTTAAATATAAAATCAATATGCTGTTGAATTTCAGTGCAAAGAAAAATATTTCTTAATCAAATATTTTGTGACATTCGGGTAGCGTTACAAATACTCGTACTTTGCTATCCGCTTTGTGTGGACTCCAAGATTTACCTCTACCGCTTTCGGAAACGTGGAATAGACATTAATTAGAATACAAAAATATTAATTACTAGAAAAATTATATCTCCACGAAATCATTCACGGGCAAAAAGATCCTTTAACATTCGATTTCAAATAGAACCCTTCCCCAACTGAACAATAACCGAATTCCACAATCTGCAACCGTAAACTGCAAAGGATTTATTGAAGATGGATGTATGGTGAAGGGAATTTTGAGAATTCTAGAAGAGGAACGTGTATGTAACCTATAAACCTAATTTTTAGATATAAAATTTTAATATTAAATTAAAATGGAGAGTTAAAAATATTCAAAACTTATAATACGGTCAACAATGCAAGGTCTCTTATCGAACCAAGCTTGAGCCATTTCAATCTATATAATAAATAAACGGTACCAGGAACTGGCACATACTTTCTCACAAACATATTTAAATTATTAAACAGATTCACGGTGACTTGTAGGGTGGGGTAGGAGAGGTGATTTTGTATTAAAGTTGTTTTCCCATAAAAATCCATAAAATAACGGAAAACCAACTTTTCTCGAAAATGGCTCGAACGATTTTGATAAATTTTTTACAGTTTATAGTACTTTAGGTCCCTAATAAACTATAAAATTTTAATCAAAATCGTTATAGCCGTTTTTGAGAAAAGTTAATTTTTCCGTTATTTTAAGGGTTTTTATGGGAAAATTACCCTAAAAAATAAAAAATTCACAAAAATGAAAAAAGTGCCTATAGATATCGTGTATTAGTACCTCCATACCAAATTTCATCAAAATCGGACGACTGGTTTAGGCTCTAGGTCTGATAACATCCACACAGACACACACACAGACATCACTCCGAAAACCACTTTTTTATGTTCAGGGGGACCCAAAACGGATATTTCCACCAAAAACTCAAACTCGAAAATTTTGACGAATACAATACTTTTTCCATATACTATGGTATAGGGGGAGAAAGTAAAATGAATTGCTGTTCCTTTGTAAGCGCATCACTTGAGAACGGTTGGACCAATTTGGCTATTTTTTGTTTTAAAATCTTCGTAATAGTCCGAACTAGGTTTTTATGTAAAGATAAATTTGAAAAGTTTCCCTGAAAATTTTCAAATTCGGGAAAATTAAACAGCCTCTTTTGTATGGACTCAAGACCATAGCGCACAAAAACAGCTGTTCTAATAAATTGCTTAGTGACACATGTTTGTTTACATTCATTACCATAACAACTTTAATCAGTATTTAAATCAGTTTATTATTCTTCATAACCAACAGCTTTTTTAGGTTAAAGCAAACAAAACCAAAAATAAACTAAAAATGCTTTCTATGTTTTAATTCAATTCAAACATTGGTTATTACATAATATAATAGATAAAACAGCTGCGTTGGATCAAAAACTGAACATAATTTTAGGTTAGACCTACAATAAACCAAAACACGTTTGTTTTGCAACCAATTATGCTGATTTAGAATCAGTTTTTTTTAATTAGGTAAAAGCAAGCAAAAGGTTTACTGTATTAACTATAAAAGTTTACAAACTATAAATCTAAATTTGTGTAGTATATTCTTAAGTGTCATAAAAACAATTTTTCAATTCAATTACTTAAAAGTCAATGAAATAGAATAGCTTTATAAAAAAGAACGAAGGGAAAGTTAAATCGTTTACTTACTGCGGAGTAGTTGTTCGACGTGGCAAGCAGTTTAGTTGAGTTAGACTCAAATATGCAACACTCGTCTCATTTCAGTTATATATCTGTATATAATATCATCTGAGGTCGTTATTCTCTTCTACCAAGACCCCAAGTAATACTTTTCTATAAAGTCCGATGTACGACAATGGTAAAGAACGTAAAGAAGAAAGGAGTCAAAGGGTTGACAACCTGAGAAACATATCAACCAGCTTAACAATTTACTGACCGTCCTCTATTGCACGTGCATAAAATATACTTGTTTAGTACACTTGGCTTTAATGTTTCATGCAAATCTGTCAGTTTTTTGCAGGGTATGTTGCATTACCATAGCTTATGTCAGAAGACGTCGTATAACAGGATGTTGATTGTGTTTGCTTCTAGAACGATGTAGAAGTTTTGGTTGATTGGGAAAATATCCTACCGCGGCAGGCAAACGAAATGGTCGAGTTTTATCCTAGTACGGAATTTAACCATAACAAGTAAAATATATAACAACTGACTAACCAGACTATTATTCAACTAGATAAAAAAAACCTCACGAGTAGGCTGTTTCAAATGGGTTACTAACAACGTCAAAGGTCAAAATGAATCTCCAGAAATAGGTATCAATAGGGGTGTGACTTAAATCAAAAACAAAAAAGTTCTTTTGTAAATGTAAGTAACGATGAAATAAAAATTACATTTCTAATAATTGTTTTATGGAAACGACAAATTTTCTTTAATTTAAAATAAAACCATAAGATAATCAGCCCGGTAGATCTCCAGATATAGGTATCAATATGATTGTAATCTGAAAAAAGAAAAAGGTGCATTATCAATATAACGATGAAATAAAAATTGCATTTATAATTTTTTTATAGAAACGTCAAAATGTTCTTTAATTAAAAATAAAACCATAATATAACCAGCCCGGTTTTATGGAAACGATAAAATGTTCCTTAATTTAAAATAAAACCATAAGATAATCAGCTGGTAGATGTCCAGATATATTTATCAATAGGGTTGAAATCTGAAAAAAGAAAAAAGTGCATTATCAATATAATGATGAAATAAAAATT
>JAGFPH010008649.1:11713-24368 GCA_018207615.1 Philaenus spumarius
TGTTTAGTCACAGTATGTTACCGATAACAGTATTATTATAATATGTCGTCGTTATTATCACATTATATAATTAGAATAAAAAAAAACTAGAGGTACTGTGACCTATACTGTTTAGTCACAGTATGTTACTGATAACTGTATAATTATCCTTATTATCACGGTATATAATTGGAATTAAAAAAAACCAGAGGTAGGGTTCTAACTTAAACAGTTATTATTTTCTAATTTTAGTTAATATAGAAGGCACTGATAAACCCACTCAAATCTAATTGCAACCAATCTGGCAACCCTGTTCCTATCGCGTATTAAAATGGCTGTTCATTGTCTATGTTAAAATCCCATTAGCGATTTTTGGTTTGTTAATTTGTTGTTATATTTGTTTTAGAATGTTTATAATTGATTTCCGGCGATCAGTGAAGTGTCTAATTTCATTATATATATATAGGAAAAAGTGATATATAGTGTGAATAAAAAAAAATACTGAAGTTAACCTCTATATTTTCTACTTTTATTTCTCTCGTAATTTCTATAATTTTTATTTCCGGCTGATATTTTTCATGTTTTTATAATCAGTTTAACGTGTTCTTTCATAATATAAGGAAATTTTAAAAAAACCTCTGGTCAAGCTGTTCTCAACTAGAACCCATACTTTTTCCCTTACATTAAAAATACAATATTAACATTTCCAAAAACTCAGCCATTTTTCCAATATGGCGGCCAACTTTGAAATTTCTTATGGAAACCCCTATTTGGATTTGGATTTTACATGAAATTTTAAGACTTTTTTTATTCTTGGTGTTTTTTTGATAAACTTAACCGTATAGCCGCTAGGAGCGCTGAAAGTTTCAGAAACTCTTATTTCAAAAATTATTAAATAGGCTTCTTTTCAATTTGCAAACAATAAAATTTAACTCAGAGTGCAATATTTTGTACAATGGAAAGTTAAAAAGCTGTTGCAATTTCATAGATACTTTATTTTATACAAAAAAACGTACTTAAATTACTGTTAAAAAATCGCTAACGCAACCACTGTGTGTAAGAAAATGTATTTATGAGCGCATGTATTTATAAAGATACGTTTTTGTATAAAATAAAGTATTTGTGAAATTGAGGCGGTAGCTGGAATAAGGGCCTATAGGTCCATGGGCCCTTCTTCCGGAGAACGTAAAAATGGATTCTCCATGATGTTTTATATAAGTCTACCAAATCTTAGTAAAATATTTCAACTTTTGGAGTTGGCAGCACTGTTTTTGTAATGCAATGCAGGTCGGCTCATAAGAAGTTTTGGCTCCAAGCAGGTTTGTTTACTGTTTATGTTTTGTCAGTTTAGTGGAGGTTAACATCATATAATATTAATACAAATTGAAATTGTTTATTAATAGTTAAGTGATTAAATGAAGTATTAATTCTTCAAGAATGGCTAGTCGACAAAATATTTTAGATGGTTGTGTTAAAAAGGGTGCAAAAAAGAAGATCGTGAGGCAAGAAGAGTGGAAACAAACATTGGCTAAAACTCAACGACAGAGTGGCCAAGACTATGTTTCTAAGTCTACAGGACTTACTGTTAAGGGTAAGAAATTTTCCAATATTACTAGCTGTTGCCTACAAAAATGCTACGGACAATTTTCTAACGAAGATCAGCAACAGCTATTTTTTGAATTTTATGATTTGGGCAACAAAACAGCTCAAGATATCTTTCTATCTGGGTGTATGACTTTGTCAAATAATGTAACTGATCCTTTGCCTAACCAAAAAAAAAAACTGTTGCTTCTAAAGTTGAGAGGAATAATACATGGAAGTATCAACTTAAGTCGAGTGGCTCTGACAGGCCAATCTGTCGTTCTTTTCTTTTAAATCTGTATCAATTCAAGGGGCCAAAGCGTATAAGGCTCCTACAGTCTAAAATGTTAAAACAAGAACCTCTGGATGACAAACGGGGGAAACATGACAACCACAATAAAATCGCCCCGGATGTGTACGCTTTAGCCATAGACCATCTAAAATCCATCCCTCACAAACCAGCTCACTATACTTATGTTAAAAGTAACCGACTATATTTTGAAAACCATGCTTTGTCTATAAAGATTATCTACAATCTCTTCCAGGACTACTTTAAGGAAAAGACAGGAACTAGCCTTAAAATGCAATATAAAACTTATTTTAAATTCTTCAGACAAACAAATTTCGACTTTAAAAAACCCAAAACAGATACATGCGATTTTTGTCGTGAATGTGAGGTAAAGCTTGAAAAAAATCCCAATGATGCTTGTCATGTGGAATACAACATTCACAAAAGAAAGGTTGATGCCTATTTAAAGATGAAAAATGAATTTATAACAGATGCTAAAGAAGGAGGGGGTGAGGTCCTGGTCATTGAATTTGATTACGCTCAAAATTTCCCCCTACCTAAACTTACCGTGACTTCACAGTTCTACAAAAGACTTTTGTGGCTATATCTGTTTTGTGTTCACGTACACAATGATGATGCCGCTTTCATGTATACATTTCTGGAGTCTAAATGTAAAAAAGGAGCAAATACAGTAGCTTCATTTGTTTTTGATTGTGTCAGTAAAAAAAGCCAAGACTTCCCCAACACCAAGAAAGTTATTTTGCTGTCTGACGCAGCTGGAGGCCAAAATAAAAACCAAACACTGCTTAGATTCTGTTCATGGCTCGCCAAAACTTTCAATGTTGAGGTCCTTCACTTGTTCCCCGTTCGAGGACACTCATTCGGACAGTGTGACAGAAATTTCGGTATTGTTCGAAACAGTATGAAAAAACTAGAAACTGTGGAGGTCCCAGAAACTTATCATGAACGAATCGAATCATCAAGACAAAACCCTTCACCATTCATTCTTGTAAATGATCAAAGCATTGTATTCGATTGGGACAAGGCTCTTATATCTCACTTTGAGAAAAAGCCAAAGAGTAAGAACAGTACCTTTAAAATTCAACAATATTGTATTTTAAAATATAAACCGTGTGGTGTGTTGCTCGTATCCAGTTCGTATCATATGGTTCTCAACCCATTCAAGTATGCAAAGAATATTCCAGCTGAACTGACATTAGAACCAGCTTCAAAAGGTACTCTAAAATCATCTAAAATAAAGGACATTGAATACTTATTTGTGTATTTAAAAGAAGAAAGTAGAGAATGTTACAAAAAACTATTTGAAGAACACAGTTCAAACACTCCGAATGTTGTTGAAGAAGAAAATGAAAACTGTTCCGATGATGAGTAGCTTATAAAATATTGTTTTTGTTTTTAGGACGAGTTTTATTTTATTTCTTAAATAAATACAATGAATTGTTTTTACTGTAAAATGCATTTTAATAACCAATTTCTCCTAAAAATCTTAAGTGTTACAAGTATTGGGTTTGTGGGTCCTTCTTCCATAGAAGAATAAAATACATGAAAAATTCGTTCTCTAGAAGAAGGGCCTATGAAGCCTTTTTTTATATAGTATTTTAAAGTAATTCAAGGTTATTTCCTCACTAAACTCTTTGTTTACTTGTATTTATAAGAAAGTATAATTATTTAAAAAAAAGGGCGATCAAGGGTAAAAAATCAAATAAATTTCTGAGGTAAAACTGAAAACTTTGGAGGCTGTTTTCTCAAAACATACTTTTGGCTTATAGGCCCTTATTCCAGCTACCGCCTCAATTGCAACAGCTTTTTAACATTACATTGTACAAATATTGTCATACAAAATAAGGGTTTCCATAAGAAATTTCAAAGTTGGCCGCCATATTGGAAAATGGCGGCTATTTACAAATATTTTAACTATTCATTTTTTAATTTCTCAAAAAACAAGGAAAGGTTTTTTATATACACTCACTAAATATTGTGTTCGTTAATTTAATCTAAGTATTTATTTACATGCTTAAATCATGCAATAGCAAAGCATTGCCGGGTCAGCTAGTTGTTGATAAAATATTTCATTTGTTATATCATAGGTATAAATCTCCTGCGATGTATGATCAAATGAGGAATGACGGTTTTGCTATACCCTGTCCTGCGACAATTGCTCGTTGGCTTTTTGTTTTTGCATGTAGAATGTTTCTGTATGTATGTCAATTTAAGAGTGTACTGATGTGTATTTTTTTTTAACTGCAAAAAATTTTGTACACATAAACAAAGAATGCTGTTTATGTAAAAATGTGTATATGTGAATGTATGTAGGGGGGGGGTGTGAATGTGTGTATATGTAAGTAGATGTATCGATGTAAAACTTGTATATAGGTTATTACGTATTTTATGTTCTGCATTTTGTATATTTATATTTCGTATGTTTTTTCAAAATATGTATTTAATTTGTGTTTTTTTTTCAAAGTAATTGTGAAGCTGCAGTAAAAGATTTTTGTTTTTAATAATGTACTAAGTAGTTTTATATATATTTCTGAAAGCCGGTCAGCTAATTCTTGTATTTTTGTTTTCTTTTTTTCTATATGTGTATATATGTATTTATGTTTTTATTTTTTTTTAATTGTTTTACTCACTACCTTAAACATGTATTTAAAACATCGAGGTAGCTTAAATGGTTTTTCTTATACTATAATTGTTTTGTAAATATAGCTATTTTTCTTAGTTTTTTTAGTTTAGTTTTAGTTTATAGATATATATGATTTTAGTTTAATTATGTTTTTGTTTTTGCAAACGTATTATAAATAGTATAAGGAGCAATAAAATATTCATTCATTCTTTGTACATTGAATAAAATTATTAAGGGGGCTAGGTAGGTTAAAAATGAAAAAATTTCACTTTTTATGTTTTATGTATTATTTTTTCCCCCTTTTCTTTACGAAAAATTTAATACCAAATAATATATACTTATCAAAGAAGAAATACTAATTGTAAGCCTTTATATACATGCGCGACATCAAAAAACCAACTTCAGTTGAGAGAAGCTACACAAATTTTTCAGCGGTCACTAACGAAAGGTGTTCGCTATACACAATATCTGGGTGACGGGGATTCGAAAGGGTTCTCTGCTGTTGAAGAACTTGAGTTATATAAAGATGAAGAAGATAATGTGATTAAAATTTCAAAGTTAGAATGCATTGGACACGTCCAAAAAAGAATGGGGTCGCGATTACGTTCTTTGAAAAAAAAATATGAAGGGCAAAAAACTAAGCGACGGTAGGTCTCTCGGAGGTAAAGGCCGTCTCACTGATGGAGTTATTGATCAGATACAGAATTACTATGGCCAGGCCATCAGAAATAACAAAACCAGTCTGTCAGATATGCAAAAGGCAGTATGGGCTATATATTACCATAAAATATCAACTGATAAAGAACTGCATCATGGTCTCTGCCCCAGTGGAGTTGACTCGTGGTGTAAATTCCAGCAGGGTGTTATAACTAAAAGGCCATATCACCACAGAAACTCTATTCCTGTTATCATTATGGAGGCCATCAAACATGTATTCTCAGATCTAGCCGCCCCACAGCTCCTAAAAAAATGTATCCACGGGCAAACGCAAAACCCGAATGAAAGTTTGAATAGCGTCATTTGGAATAGACTTCCAAAAACAGTTTTTGTGGGCCTAAAGACATTACATTTTGGTGTTTATGATGCCATAGCATCATATAATGAAGGCTACATAGTGAAGTGTGATACACTGAAGAGACTGAGGATAAATCCAGGAAAAAACATGGTTCAAGCTATGCTGAGGGCCGATAAGTACCGTGTTTACTGGGCCCAACATCATTCCCAAGATCTCTTCAAGAAGTCAAAACAGTCCAGAAGGCAGAAGAAGAGGAAGGTAGAAGATGAAGAAGCCAATGTGGATGATCCCAGCTATGGTCCTGGACTTTTTTAAATGTAGGACTCAATAATTACTCTATAATGACTGATTGTTAATTTTCATCGCGGTTTCCTCGGAAACTACTTTTTTTACACATTTGCACACTTTTTTCAAGACTGGTAAGAGATAGAGCTTTGAAATTTTTACCAGGGTTATAAAATGATGTAATACATGGTTTAATGAGAGGTTTTTACAATATTACCTATAAGAAAAAATTTATTAATTTTTATAATGTAAAAAAAAATTATAAAATTTAACAATTTCAAGAAAATTAAAAAATACAAATTAAATTTTTCAAAAATTATTTCCTCTTGTTAAATTGTACAATACTATGTTGGTAACAAACTGTGAAAATTTGGAAGTGATATCTTTTATAGGTAGTCAGAAAAGTGTGCAAGAACCATGTATAATTTATCATTGCGGTAAATGGCCCTACCGAGCCCCCTTAAACCACAAAATTGTAACTTGAATAAAAAAAGTCAAAACTGCGTTTAAAGTCAAAGTGAAATACCAGTTAAGGCAATAATTGGATTTGGTAAGTTAAGAATGCACATAAATTACGAATGCATAATTTAAACTAATTTAAAAACTCGTATAATTTAAACTATATAAACGGAAATAAACTACCTATAGACCCTATATTAAACTTTGAATACTTCTCTTTAAATTTAATTTGTTCGAAATATTATTGTTATAACGTCTGTTCATAACAGTATTGTTTGAATTTTTAATAAAATAAATATACAAAAGTAACATTAAAACATAATCAGGACATGTTTTTAAAGTGAGTCCTATTAAAATACATAAAAATGTGGTACTTTCAGTTGCTCCTTAGAATCATATTAGAATACAAATAAGTGCGATACAAGTTTTCTAGCTTTGCATGATTTTATTCCTAACAGAAAAATATTTTTGTTCAGTTTGGAAGGCTAGATGTGCAGCAACCCTCGCTCCCACACTTACAGGAAATAATGTAGACTTAATTAATACCTTTGACTATGGAATCTAACAGAACAGTGTTGTTCAGCAATTTTTAAACCTAAAAAGTTTAAGTTGTATAACTATAAGGCCGAACATATAACTTGTATATTTATTACAATAAACGACTGCAAAAATATGTAAACAATTTTATCTTAATTAATTATAAAATTACGCATGGCCAAGCAAGGTCTGGCCGTACTAGCAGTCAGAGACAAAGATAATGATTAATAAAATAATACCAAGTGCTGGCAGTGCAAGTGCGGAAGAGAGAGAGAGAGAGCAGAGAGGGGTGAGTTGGTGACGTAACTGGAGGGATGGGGGAAGGGAGGAATTGACTGGTAGCGCTTCCTAGCGTGGGCACCTATAACTAATTTCAGCACCTATCTCTCGCGCGGTACGGCTTTCCCTATGCCTTGCGGGATCAATTCGTAAGATACATAATCAAAGCTTCCGAGTACAAAAAAGTCAGCTGGTTATTGAATCAGCTGACTCTTTGAGAAAATAGTAAATTACTACAATAAATAGTCACTTTACGGAAAGCATGTGTTAAAAATATCAATTTATAATGCAGTATGATCACAATTTCAGTGTCATAATGGTCACTACTATCGAAACAGCATATTTCTATGTTCCGAAATGACGATACTCCAAACGGTTAATTTTATAGGTGTATTAAATAATTATACTGGGTATGTGTATCAACATTTATTTAGTGTCAGTAGCCACCGTTTGTTCCGCTTAGACAAAATCAGTAAGTTTTTATAGCAAGTTACATCTTTTAAGCTCGGTGAGTATTAAATTAACGATAAGATCAAAGGAACAGACCCTCTTGGTATTATTATTATCTCTGGAACAGACGACAGTAAACAGTAGAGGTTGATCGATCGATTAATCGAGTTATGATTAAATTTTTTTGTTAGTAGGTTATTGTTGAAGTTGTGGTAGGCAGTAGGCGGTAGGCTATAATATGGTAATACAAAGCAGCTCCATATTATTATTATTTTAATGATTGATAATCTTTTTATGCCATAAAAATCATATTTATCTGTAAGTAGTAGGAATGCAGTATCAACATACAATTTATTAAAGGTACCAATCTCTGTATTTATACTTATTTACTGTAATTTGAAATAGGCCTATACTGTTTGCCTACAAAGTGTAAGTTGTTAGTCTAGGTTCATGTTTTGTTTATTTCTTTTATTTTTAGGTTGCCATTGTAGCCTATGTTAGAGGGCATATGGTCTAATATTTCCATACAGGCTAAATCACAAAAATTAAAAGAAATGCCATGATTGGCGCAAGTTTACTATTCAACCCTCTAGGCTAACCTATAGCAACAGAAATGCAAGAATAATAATTTTTAAAAACCTAAAAGGGGCGCAACTTTACTATTCGACTCTACGCTAACCTAGAGCTAACAGAAATGAAACAATAATAATAAAAAAAAAATACATAAAAGGTTGTAACCTAACCTATTTAGTCATAGTATGTTTACCTGTAATCAACATTTAACAGTAAAATGTAAAACAACGTCGTTGACTGCAAAAATATTATGCTAGAGTCGAATAGTAAAGTTACGCCCTAAAAGGTTCTAACCTATAGTATTTAGTCAAAGTATGTTTATCTGTATTCAACATTTAACAGTAGAATGTAAAACAACGTTTTTGTCTGCAAAAATATGCTAGGGTCGAATAGTAAACTTACGCCCCATGATTTAGAGGTGGGTGTTATTTCCTACTAGGATATATATACCACTATTAATGAGCTCTACGCAGTTTGAGTTTTTCAGTGTAAACAGGAACCCCCCATAAGTCATTATAGTTATGGCTCATGCTTCTCTAGGTTACTATTGAGTCATCCTCCTCACATTCGTTTGTTGGAATTACAACCTTTTCCATTTCCAGACTTAGTAGTGGGTACCTAGACAAATGGTTTTTTTCATGGTAAAAATTTACTTTAACTTGCCAATCAATTTTTAAGGGAATTTGATATAGGCTAATATGAAAGAACACATCTAACTAATTGTAAAACCAACAAAAATTTTCCTTGGAAATAATATTTATAGGAGTTATGAAAGAAATAAAAGTTGAAATTAGGCCTACATAGGTTTAAGTTTCGACTTTTCCGCAATATTTCACGTAGCCTAATTATAAGAAAATAAATCACTTAACATACACCAAACACGTAAGAATTAAATAAAGTAAACAATATTAATCCTAAAAGTACACACAAAGCAATAAAACTAGAAAATAATGTAACAAAACGTAAATTACTCAAACCATAACATTGTACCTTTAAGAACAATAGAAACTACACTATAACTGCATAGGTAGTGCGTAATTGAAATAGAATTTCATCAACGTTGCCAAATCGAACAATAGGTTATTGTACTGAATAGGGTGTGTATAAATCTGTATCTGTACACGTTATTATCACATAATTAAAATTTAAAAAAACCTAAAAGGCATTAACCTATACTATTTAGTCACAGTAGGCCTATGTTTACTTTTAACTTCATCTGGCCGATAACAGTATGATTATAATATTTCGTCGTTATTATCACATTATATAATTAAAATTTTTAAAAAAACCTAACAGGTTTTAAACCTATACTATTTAGTCACAGTATGTTTACTTAGTTGAGTTGCCTAAACTGTTCGTTTCTACACAAAAAAGAACAAGACAAATCCGGCAACGCTGGGAGAACGCTGAGAAAAACATGTCGGCACTTTACAATTTAAATTCCCATAACGAACTTTTGATTTGAAAGTATTTAATATTGTATGTGTTGAAGATGGTTAAACATTGCTTTCCCGGCATCAGTGAAGTGTATAAAAATACTATATTTATTAAAAAAAAGTTCAGGTTTGTGTATTTGTAGTAGTTTTGATTGACAAGTTAAAGTAAACAAATACCTTTTTCTCTTAGATTGAGCCTTCCATTATGCATTTCAAGCTTTAACCTATTTTTAGTTTTGGAACGGTTTTTAGAGGAATGATTTCTTTAGAAGTGAGGTTTTGTTCAGAAAAAGTGTTAAAGTGTTATTTTTCTGAAAGCATGTGTTATTTGTTTTTAAAAACGTTTCGGCGCAAGTTTACTATAGACCCTAGGCTAACCTATGGCAACAGAAATGCAAGAATAATAATTTAAAAAAATACCTTTAAAGATGTCGGTAAGTCTTAACCCTCCAAGTGCTGACTATATCGCTCTTTAGTGCTAAGGGTTTTTTGGTTCCGTGCATGCTTATTAACTAAAATCATTATAAAATACTCACTAACAGTAAAGTAAGACTTATTATATATCATTTTAATCACAATTACATGATCTTTACAGTAAATAGCTTTAACAGGCTTACCTTATAATTTGTGTACTTTTTTTTGTTGACCAAAGTAGAAATAAAAAAAAAATAATTTTTTTGTGTTCTAAAACCTCTCACTCAAAATATGTAAAAAAAAGTAATGTAGAAAATTCAATATATCCAAAAGTTGCACAATTCTATGGAGAATAGAAATAAACATAACACTACTACTTTGCTGTAAAAAACAAACTTTTTGTCTATAAAAAAAACTAAATTTTTTATAAAAAATTTGTTTTTTTGCACAAAGAAGAAAAACTTACCTCTAAAGATATAAAAGTACTGTCTAGGCCCAATATTTATGGTTTTAATTTGTTATAAAGGAATAACACACACATTATATACACAAGAAAAAAAGAAGAAAAAAATATTTACAGTTCAAAGTCTCTAAAAATCACTTTTTTCAAACGCACCTCTAATAGCCCTTAAATTGCTAAGTTCACTCATAATTACTTAAAAAATAAATAAACATTTATAAAAACAACTAAAAATAAACTGATCTAAACTAAAACTAAAAATGAATAACAACTAGTGGATAAACAAACAAAATCCGAGTTCCGAGCGTCTATCTACCCGTAGGCCTACTACACGACTACCGTGTATAGATACTTGATTTGACAATTCTGCCGAAGGTTTGTTTGAGTTGATATCGCTATGAAACTCTGAATTATAATAAAGTGACTCTTTCCAAACACAAACATACATAGAAGTATCCGATTGTATTAAAAATAGCGGCGTCGTACACATTTACAAAATGTGTTGCGCAAACGTCGCATATGCGATGTTAGCACTGTAACGCGACTTTTATACATCGCATATGCGACGTTAGCACTTGGAGGGTTAAAGTAAAAAGAAATATGAATTTAACTTAATTTTTATGTATTACATACATAACCAACAGTTTTAAGAAAGTACTATAAATAAAAGTAAGTAGGCCTATTATTTTTAAACGCATATAACAAAACAATAATAAATTACAGTAAAACGGTTCATTCTAAATAGTAACAGATCAATACTTTAACCCTTTTTTTCAAACTGTTCTTATTCTTCTCTATGAACAGTTCGTTTTCGTTGGGCAACCCAGACTTATTATTTGTGCCACGTCCATCCTTCATGTACCTTTGCCATATATATATATATATGTTCTCTTTTACTTTTTCATTGCTTTACCTTTTCCTGGAAGCTAAAGAGTTCCTTTGTAAAATCTATAACACATTTTTGAAGTGAAACAACACAATTCTTCAGGCTTGGATCAGACGTAAAATGAAATTCTTCACCGAGATGTCATAGACAGTTTACGTACATGTGCTTATACTATGATTAATACTTAGCATAAGGACCAAGGAGACGCTTGCATATTATTCTGTATATTAACTGAACACATTTATTTAATTTTGCTGAAGTATTAAAGGTAATAGACGATATCAGTTATTAAATGTTTGAATCAGTGTTTATTGTTTTTATTTCTTTTGGTGTACTTCGCTTTATTTAGGACTACAAACTATATCTAACTGATTCCATGCCGTTAGGGATTATCAACATGGTAAATGTACAGATTCTATAATTTAAAATTTTACTCAAAGACCTGAAATACATTTTGGAAAACAAAACAAAAGATCACACATTTTACCCTACTTAAATCATCCAAAATATTTTAAATTCTAAGACTGGTTTAAGATGGTTTAAAATATAGTTTTATGTTTCTAGGCCTAATTTGTTTCTTCACTGTCAAGAATGAATGATAAACAAACAGCATTGTAAAAATACATAAATTTTAAACGATTCCTATTCTCAAAGCTTATCAAATCATATAAAAAATATATTATTATTTGCATATAATATTGCAAAGAGAGCAATATACATAACATCAACTGTGTCTAGAATTTGAGAAATTTTAATGCACAAGAGTCTCACTCACTTTTTAGCGAATTTCCATAGGAAAAAATGAGCTATTGCAGTGACTCTTTTGGTAAGACCAAAGGTCGGGATTAGCAAATGAGCACTGATCTTGATCCCCAGAACACGTTTTGGGGTGTCGTTAAAATTATATATATATACATGCAGTGCTTGATTTGTAAAAAAAGAGGTTTCGGTACTGTGACCCGGGGGGGGGGTGGGGGGGGGGGGGAGTTATTATGGCCTTTTGAAATATAGACTTCTTAAAACGTTATTTTACCGCTTTTCTGACCACTTAAAAGTTTATAAACTGTGGACAATCTTACCTCAGCAATCTCAATTTTGATTACAATTTCAAATTAAATTGAGATTACTACCGGTACCGTAAGATTTAAAAAAATATAAATTTAGGCCTACTAGGCTGCTATCAAGTTTAAAAAATTGAACTCGATTTCATCTGAAATAAAAATTTTTCTTATGAAATACAATGTTTGGATTGAAAAAACAAACATGTTCACCAACAATCTTTTATTACATCATGTTTTATTATTTTTTGTACTGTATTTGTATTCTTTCTGAAATCACAATTTGTTACAAAAAGGCAGTTAAGATATT
>JAGFPH010008649.1:24378-51993 GCA_018207615.1 Philaenus spumarius
ATGGGGAAAATGAGTCAAATGACCACCTAAATACGGCTAGATAAAGAAAAATGTAGTCAAGTACCAGGTAGACCTAGTTTTACAACGCTTCAACCGCCACAATACCAGCAATAGTCCATCATTCCACTGCTCTAAAAAATATGTTTTATATTTCCCCCTCCCAATCAGAGGTACCGGTACGGGAACCGGTGCATACCATCATAAATCAAGCACATGTATAACTGTGTTCGCACTCTAGCGGCCGCATTTTAAGTCCGGTTTGGTCCAAATTTGGTACACATTGCCACGCACCACCCTCTCCTACCTCTCACCTTTACTTTCTTTACTCGTCTTTTTTACCTTTATTTATACTTTTTGAAATTCGGTCAACTTGTACCTGCCCGTATGACCCTTTTTGAGTGGTTGATGCGATGGCAAGAATTGAAAATTGTTTTTCTTTAATTTCCATTATTTAAAATTTGTTCTTATTTAAAATTTAGAAAACTTTTGTTTTGTTTTCTCTTTTGTACACTAGCTCTTTTTCTAACTCCGATCTCGAGGTCGTCCCCGGTGGAGATATTCTTGTTTTGATCAGAAAACACTTTTGCCTCACCTGAATCCTTATAATTAGAGCACATAATGATTTATGGTATTGTACTAATTTTATAAATGATTTTAGCAACTCTTTCAAGAAATAAAGAATTTATTGAACAAAATTAATATATTAAATTTACGCAATTGCGTTTTCAACACAAAATACAATGGATAAAATGAATATATATTTATAATTAAATTTTCGTTGATATTTACCACTGTGAGATGTGAGTTAATTATTATTAAAATGATTTTACTTTTCTTACACTTTCCTCTGAATTTACTTTATTTTATTAATTTAATTTATTGATTTTTGAATTTATTAAAATTTTCCTAGACTTGAAAACAACTTGATAATCTGTTACTTACAACAAACAAGATGTTCTGTCTTCGGTTTCCACTCCTGGTGGTACTCTTGACCGGAGTTTAGTTAGATAGGTCCTCGCCTTGATTTTCTTCAAGATTTAGCCTACTCTCTCTGACTTATGCTGATGACGCCCAATGTCCGCTATTCTTGCGAGTGTTCCACTGCGATCATTCCCTCAGCTAGTCTCTTGGAAAGCCCTTCTAGGATCTCTGAAGTACGTGGTGACAGTCTGGTATCTAAAACTGAACTAACCCGACAGGTCTTCCGACTGTAGGCTTTCGCCCCTCTCCTAATCGGAAGATTTGTCTCGTTACTGTTTACTTTGGCTCGGCGTGTTGATTCCTGAAATCTTTGCGATTTTGCTTTGAAAGTTTCAAACTGCTGTAACTTTCTTGTCCTTGGCCCAATTTTGGTTTTATTGGTCTTATATTGTGTATGACGACCTTCTGCTCACGTAGCCCTTTGAATTGAAGTCGTACGCCCTTTTTTCACCGTGTTATTTGATTCGCAAGTTTTCGTTGAATTTTTAAATTTATTTCCGTGCATTTTCTCAAATTTGGAATTTTCTTCTTCCTAGCCTATCCTCTTTGTTTGGTTCCCAAACGAACGAATATGTTTTTGGATTTCTTCTATCTTGTTTGGTTCTCCCGCTATGGTTGATTTTCAGAAGCCTAATTTTGCGCTGCCGATTTTTGTGTTTTATTCCCCCCCCCCCCCCGATTTTACCTTTCTCACATCTCAAGTGATATTACAATGCATTTAACTATTTACTAACCTGTTCTGCCATTTATTACAGACTATACTAATTATTTCTCCCTTTTGTTTAATTTTAAAGTTATTTATTTTTATTATTTAATTGCTTTAATTTTAATTATGATTTTTTGTCTAAACCTTGCATAGTTACCTTTTGTTAGTCTGTCGATTTTTCCCCCTTTTCCATTTTTTGAATTTAACTTTATTTTTGAAGTTATAGGCCTTTTTAGGCAAAATAATGACTTTAAATCCCTTTTTTTTTACTAAGTTATTTTTATTTTGAAACGAGTTTTGGCTATTTCTTTATAGGCCTTATTAGGTCTCTATTAGGCCTAATTAGTTTTTTGAATTTATTCGACACAAACAATTTTTCATTTTTTGGTCTCACCTTTTGTACTATAACTCCTAAATTAATTACTCTATTAAATAACTTTTTATACTGTTTTATTCGTCTTTTCTCCCTCTTTTTAATTAACTAAAATAATATACAACATTTACAATTATCAATTTTTAACATGGTTTTAGATCTGCCTAGCAACAAGTAGAAGCTGACAACTCTTGCCGTTCTCGAAAGGAATTTTCTTGTCCCATCTTGTCGATTTAACTTAGTACAATTCACATCGCCTCTGTCTGTTATTATTCTAATTGATAAAAAGTTTAACTGATTTCTTTAATAACTCTGAAACTATTCATATATCATCAAAAACTTATTCTTTCTTTTATTTACGCTTTAATTTTCTGATTCTCATGCTGTCTTTAAAATTTTAATTCGTTAACTTTTAATGTTTTGTGGTTCTAATTAGCATGTCTAATTAGCGCCTTGCGACTGGCTAATTACCGTCGCAACATGTTGGTTGTTTACATCGCAAGGACGAGTTCGTTAGCCAAAAAAATCCAACAACCAGAAGCACGTTTTTTCTAAAAATATAAATGTAGGATGTTATTCTGCACATTTTGTTTTTTTACGTGACCTTATAGCTCACTTGGTTCCCCCAAAATTGATCAAAATGTGGCCGTTTCAAAGCCATGTGGTGGATTTTACCTTGGAGGCATCTTCTCATCCGAGGCCGACGGGCGAGTTTTTACACTGCGAGTGAAGCGAAGCTCAAACCCAAGGCCACAAGATCGAGGTGCAAACTCTCAAAGAGAGTTTTTCCACTACGAATGTAACGAAGGAGCATGTGAGTCGAAGCTGGAAGCTTAGGTGCAAACAAATTCTACTAATATAGTTTGTACAAAGAGGCAGCTCTATTCAGCACCGTCGTGAGTAGGCCTATTTCTCAAATCTTTGATTGAAACCCTAAAACATATTCCTATAAACTTAATTTTGGAAATTTGCTCAACTCACGTCAACGGTTCAACTGCGATGTCAAATTAATTTAAAGTACTGTAGTATCAAAACAAATTCAAGTAAAAATTAGCAAAAAATGTCAATTCTTATTATTTGGGATATAATACTACACATTTTACTAATTTACCTAATTTTGTTTCAGTTTTGAATAATGGAAAGGTACCTAAAGCCAGAAGATATCAAACCAGAATTTTGCGAAGTTTTAATAAAGGAAGAAGTATCTTTTGAGCTAATAGAAGAACAAAGTTGTATTGATGGGATAAAGGAGGAAAGTGGGAAGATAAACGACATACAAGAAGAACAAGCGTGTTTTGATCCAACAACTGTCCAGAGATTTACTTCTGATATTTTAGGGGAAGAAAATGTATTAGTAAATCAGATAGAAAAGGAAGATCTGGATACTAATATTAATGTAAATGACGACAATGATTTTATAAAAGATGAACAAGAGATCGATTATGTTTGGTAAGTTTACTAAAAACATCTACATTCTAAATATCTAAAAACAAGTTGCATTAGTGTTGACATTGTGACATTATCTTGAATTATTATGCTCGCCTCATTATCTGGAATAAATTTTATTGGTTGTTAGCCTTCAACTGTCTTCTGCCAGTGAGATTATTTTGACATACAGTAGAACCCCTCTAATCCGTCATCTTTGGGACTGGGGGTGTGGTCGGAACGCAAAAAAAGGTCGGATTATCAGAAAATACAGAAAATATCCGCTGAAAAAACCGAACGCCATAACGGATTTTCCAACAATCAACGGTTTACTCCTGACATGATAAAAAAAACACAACTGTACACACAATGTAAAACAAATATACTGTAACGAACTCAGAAGAACACTGTCATAAAACCAACGAACAGTATTTTGTATGCGGTAGATGCGTTCCGGCAATGTGCTGTGTAAAACGAAACCGCGTATAACGGTGACTATTTATAGACTGACGCGATAGTCAAAAATAGAATGTCATTATAGCTTAGTATTGATATTGATCAAGTAGGCTTACATTAAAATGGATTTTAGTAATTAAAACAAACGGTTTTGTGTTCAAATTAATTTTTTACTTTTTTTACCACATACAAGCGAGACCGCGTATTAAGAGGACTGCTTGTAAACACTAAAAACTGCACAGTAAAGAACAAAAAACACGCACAACAACAGAAACGATACCAGAGATGACAGAGTACTAAAGCGGACAAGCGACACAGCAAGTAAACAACAATGGTCCGACGAGATGTAAGTCACTAATTTCGGCTCGAACATGGTCGGATTAACCGGAGCGGCGTACGAGAGGAGTTCTACTGTATTTATCTTAGGGATGGGCAATATCGTTTATTGTGGCAACAGTGTTATAACATATAACTGCATAGCGATAACAGGTTGCGGCAATCTGTTTTTTTAATAACAGTTGTCCTCTGGTGACTATTATTTTTGTTGGAAGTGTAAATGTTATTAACCAACTTTGTTATGCAACTGTTGTCAAGCAGCATTTTACAGTTATTGCAACGTTGTAATTAATGTTTTCAAATTTATATCTGTTTCTGAGAAAATTATTTAGGCTATATCCTATGTTTAGAAACAAAACGAAATTAAAAAATCTTGTTTTAACTGTATGAGATTAATAATTTATTCTTATTTTTTTCACAAAATTAATACCAAATAAAATACAATAAATATAAAAAACAGAATTGTTCCAAGTTATGTTAGTTATTTAATGTTTTAGGAATAAATAATAATCTCTTACTCAAGACTGTCTCGGGAATTGCTCCAACAGAAAAAATTTTAGAATGGACTCTAATTAGAGAAAAAAATAAACATTGAAAACTGCTGACATAAAATGAAATAAAGTAAACGTCCTTTAAAAACGTTAAAGCGACCGTTTAAAACTTTTGTTTTTCTTGAACACGTATACCACCTAATGAGATTATTTGAACAAATTGAAGCCTTTGGAAAAAGATACTTTGAATTTCTTGTAAATAGTTGTTCGATTTAAAACCGCTTTCAGGGTGTCTATTAGTTCATAGAAATAAAAATCAGTGACTTTTAGGGTAAAAATTAATAAAATCGAGTTTCTATATCTTACAAAGTCTTTATTCTGTAAAACTTAAAATCACTTATGTCTACTTCTCTTAGTAATACACCCAACTACTGATACACGATTGCGTGATGTTTTAGTCGATTGTCTCGATTGTTCAAACATCTCGAGCATCAAACAATCGCTCATCACTACGCCGCAACTTGTCTGCTCCACTGTTCCCTACTACGCCCATACTCCCCGCTTCCGAACGCTGTTCCTGTTCATATTCATGTTTCGGCAAAAAAGACATTGAAACAAAATAAAACGCTTAATTACTCCGCTTCATTATTATTTTAAAGGCTAGATACTTCTTATAAAAAACTAATCAGGTTATTATAGGAAAATATTTTATCATCTTGAAGCCTGGGGCTATGATCGCAATTATAACATCAGCGTGTCACTCGTACGATAGTGTATGTATGCGGAACCTTTTTTTATATTTGTTACAATCCAGCGCTCAGAGAGCTTATATTATAAATATTTTGTGTACTAAATGATTTTGTTTTAAACTTTTAAAATTTATTTCCATGACCTTTAAACAAAATACATGACTTTTCCGTGACTTCCGTGATCCCTTACTAAAATCCGTGACTTTTCCGTGACCAATAGACACCCTGGCTTTGCACGGTTTGGAAGCGAAAGAGTTTCGAAGAATTTGTGACAGGCTGGAGTAAAAATAGCAAACCCCCACCACGTACTGTACTGACTAACGGAAGAAAACAACAAAGAGGAATGGAGCCGTGCCTACCTGAGGCCCATCAGTTAGCGGCAATCTCTCTACGCAGTTAATGTTACGTAGTTTCAACGTGTAATTTACGTGTTCATATATAGTACATGTGCGTTTATTTATAGTTTATTCCCTGTTTAAACCATTTTAAAGGAAGACCTCGATAATCCGGCATCACCGGATCCCCGAGCGTGCCGGATTATCGAGGTCTTGCTGTATATTAATGAGACATTTTATAAAAGTGAGCGTACGTACGTACGTGAGTTTCATTTATTTATTGCAGAAACACCACAAGGTACATAGCAACGTCATTACAATAATAATTCGACCACGCAGCTGAACCGCTGATGTGAGTTGAGCAAATTTCCAAAATTAAGTTTGTAGGCCTATGTTTTAGGGTTTCAACCAACAATTTGGGAAATAATTCTATTCACGACGGTGCTGAATAGCTGCACGCCATTCCACATATTGGGAGTATCTTCAATACGAAAAGCATTGCGTGCTTGGCACGCCAACCCTCGTGTTGGGAGTATCTTCAATACACAATCCATTGCGTGCTTCGCACGCCAACCCCACGGTAGAATCCACCACATGGCTTTGAACCGGGTACTTCTGTGGTATTTTACGTTTTGATCGATTTTGGAGAAACCAAGCGAGCTATAAGGTCGCGTAAGAAAACAAAATGTGCAGAATAACGTCCTACATTTATATTTGTAGGAAAAATTCAAAAACAAATTCATTCTCGTAGGAAAAATATCAAAAAATAGTTACTTCCGGTCAAAAAACGTGCTACCGATTGTTGGATTTTTTTGGCTAACGAACTCGTCCGAGCGACGTAGACAACCAACATGTGTACCAAATTTGAACCAAATCGAACTTAAAATGCGGCCGCTAGAGTGCGAACACATATATACATATATATATATATATATATGATTTTTAATGACACCCCAAAACGTGTTCTGGGGACCATGATCGGTGCTCATTTGCTACTCCCGACCTTGGGTCTTACCAATAGCTCATTTTTCCTATGGAAATTCGCTAATAACAGCTTAGTCCTATAATACCGTTCAAACAATACTGACATAAACCTGACAATAGTAAATTCCATACCCAAAAATTTATTGTACAATAAAACTCCAAAACAATAATAACAATAGTAGCCTATAAACCAACAATACAAACAAATACACAAACAGGACCAATTCAACAACTTAAAACATTCAAATCTACCAATAAATAAAAAATGACATGCAATTTGTATGTTCAATTCACTCTCTTCTACAATTCCAATTTTGTTTTTGCTCCGGTCTATTATAAAATATAATCTTTATAATTTCCGTTTTTTTTTATATGCCCTACGTTGTAGGAGCCGAATTATAAAATATGCTTTATAACTAGCTTTCTATGAATTGAAAGGATGGGAAATCTATAATTTTGAAATATGAATTTGAATTATGCATGGCTATACTAAAAGAAATACAATAAATAATTTACTCATACACCATGGATACAGTTTGTTAATAAGAATTGATTTATTTTAGAATTTATTAATTAGAAAAATATACATTGTATTTAAATATGATAATAGGGTTTCAAAAAAATATGGTTAATTTACGATCTTTTGTTAACAGTAGCCTCGGTTAGAGTTCATTAGGTAGGCACTTATAATTGTCTGTATTTTAAAGAAAGTCTTTTTGAATAGTTTCTATGAAATTATCTCGGGGTAGGCACTCGGCTAGGTTTAATATATTCCTTTAAATCAACGCATTTTATGAAAATTTTACTATTAAAATAATGTTCAGAACGTAAGTCGAATTGGTGATTTCTTTCAAAATAGTTGTTAGGAAACTTTAGGATTGGTTTTTGAAAAGGATTAGAAGTTCTTTATTTGATGGTTTAATGTTCAATTGTTTGTACTAATATAGTTTACTATTCTCTGCTATTTCATTGTCACTGACTCTAATATTTTAACTTAAAAATTGAAAAATTGTTTAACACACTGCAATTTGCATCTTTACATTCTCATGGCTGAACGGCTTCTGTTTTTTAAAACCGACGCTTGGTCTTCCTTTGATTTGTTCTAGAAAAAGGTTCACACTTCTTCTCGAAAGGACAAGATGGTTGCTTTTGATGCTCCATACTTCTGCGCAGAGAACTGTTCCACTCCGTTGTCTCGGGAACGTTCTGACGTCAGTCTTAGTTGAATTGCGGTTTCCGAGAAATAGTTCCTTTTATATCGTAGTTTTGGCTAATTATTTCTTTGAATTTGTACTTATTTCCGGGTTACTAGTCCGTTCTGATACTGTTATAATTATTACTAAATACTTTTATTGTGGATAACATGATTTTAAATCGCGAAACATATTTACTGACAAAGGTATGCGAATTGCATTAGATTAGGCTATCAGCTAGCTCTTATTTCCTACGCTTATGCATATCTTCGTTATAACACACATTACATTGATTTCTATAATTACTTTTAATACTAAAGTCTATCCCTGTATAATTTTACAAAGTTTATATTCCAATTTGTGTTAGTTAATGTCTATTCTAAAATTATATTACGATTAACTTTTATCAGTTCCCATCTTGAGTTGTCTTAACCTACTTCGTGCGATAATGTTTTGTATTTCCACTGTTTACAAACGGATTTCGGACTGGTTTTAATTATGCCGTGTTATTAATAACATGTGAGAATTTACTACTTTGTTTGTGATGGTTAATAAATATGAATCTATTGTTGGTTTATGGAATACTAATTAATAAAGGTAATGTTTTGGTGGAAGGTTACATTTTGGTGAGGTTATACGTATTTCTAACAAGCCTAGTTCTAGCTTATTTAACTGATTATGAATATACAATGTTATAATTGATTTTGATATTTGAATACAGGGTTACTGATTACATATTTACATTTTTATTATATGGTTGGTTAGGCTATTTGGATTTAGGAGTTCTTTGGAAGGTTGGGTTACATTTAATAATAGGCTACAGATCTACTCTCTCTGTATTGGGTTTTAGTTTTGGGATTTGTACTATTATACTATCTTTTGCCAATCAAATGTGCAAAATCAAAAAAACTCATTGCTCTTATAGGTGGACCTCTTCAACAAATCCTTTTTTATAGTGATTTTAAAAGATTTTAGGTTTAATTGCTTTTATTTTATCGGAAAAACTGTTATAATATTATTGATAGCATTACTTTCAAAACTCTTCAATGTTGTCTGATAGTGATGATGATTACCCTTAATGTTTAAACCTTTCCTCGTCTAGTGCTCATGAGCAGAGGCATTCAGTTCATAGGAGTCTATATTCCCTTTAACATATAATAGAAAGTCCAGAATATAAATTGATGGCAATGTCAAAATACCCAGCTTTTTAAATAATGGCTTACAGTGTGCCATTGAATCCTCACCGCACAACAACCTAACCGCCCTTTTCTGTAATATAAAAAGTTTGTTTACAGAGCCATCATTACCCCAGACAGTGGTTCCGTAAGTCAAATGACAGTGAATATGGGAAAAAATAAAATTTTCAGGACATTTAAGTCAACTTCAAAGTTCAATTTTCTTAAGATAAATACGCCCTTTGAAATTTTCTTAGAAGTAAGGTTTATTATGTCCTTCTCCCATTTTAAATTAGGTTCCACAATCACACCCAAGAATTTTACAGATTTATCTTTCTGTGATACATCTTTCCTATTGAAACTTATTCTTAAATCACAGACTTTTTCTTCATTAACCTTTAAGGAGTTGACTGCACACCAGTAATTTATTGCATTAGTCTTATCATTAACAATATTTTCAGTTTTCTCAAAATATTAAGTAAAATTATGTTTATTATAACTGCTGATTTCACCCATCATCTGTAATTCTGAAACAAAACCCAGTGTAGATTATATTTTGGGGTTATGTTTACAACTTCAATCATTATAATTTCTTGTGAAGTTGATTTTTTTTTAAATATTTATGGGTCATAGAACTTAATGTGGGCTACAATATGTTATAAGATTGGCTTTGAGGTTATAAATGTATATAAATACAACCTTTTATCATCAATATATTCAAAGAAGAGATACCTATTCGTTTAACTTCGGCAACATTCATACATCTTCGTATAACATATTCGATTATTAATTGCTTCACTATAATATTATCAATTTCTATATCATTTGATCTATCAATATGAAATAAAAAGTAATTAAAAGGATATATTTGTATCTTTCTTTTAACATATAATAATGGATGTAAATAAACAATTTTAACGAATAGGCCTACAGTTTTATAATCCTTATAATTATACACATTTACCGAGTTAAAAATCTCCGTCAACATTAGTTAGGCCGGATAAAGTCTGTTGTTTTTAAGGGGGTCAATTCGCCCTATCTTCCTACATGTTAACTAATGTTCCTTTTTTATGAGAATGGAAATATATATCCCAGTTCTGTGATTATATTTTGAAAGTATAGGTCTTCTTACACTTCTGGAATCTAAGAAAAGGAAGTTTTACCTTTTTTAATTATTTTTTGTGATTTTTTTAAAATATGTCCAAAAATTTTAATAAAAAAAATTACAAAAACTTTTTTTGTGAAAAAAATTAAAACATTTTGATAGTTTTTTGAGATTCCAGTTGCTTGTCTATGTTAGTAGACACTACACAAAAAATTTCAAGAAGATAGCTTTATTACTTTTTGAGAAAAAGGTACAAATATGTAGAAAAACAGGAGTTTCGGAAAACTCCAATAAACAGAAAAGTAAGTAAAATATCACATAAAATGTTAATTTTTTTCACCTTAGTAAAATCCTGGTGCATAGGATGGTTGGTCACCCTCTTCCTCTTCATACTTATCTTCTAATCTTCTTTTTAGCAAACTCTTATGTTGCCTGCTTTTTTTCCCAAGCTCTTCTTGCGCTTTATCTGATTTCCTAATCCGGTAGGTGTCGATCCTCTCCATAGCAGTCACTAAGTGGTCTCCTGGATTTAGGCCACAGTTTTTTAGAATTTTGCATATCCCTACACCTCCATCATTAAAATCACAGATTGCCATAGAAACTCCCAATTGCATTGTTGTCATCCTTACAAATATATTTTTTGGAATATATGTCCAAATTATGTGGTTGAATGATTCATTGGGGTTCTGGGTTTTTCCCATCAAACATTTTTTCAACAGATTCTCATCAGTCAGATCTTTGAATATTGGTTTTATAAATGACATTATGTCTGCTGATAAATGAAAATGTTTTGTGTGATCATATTTCTCTTTATTTTGAATTGCCTATCGGAACTTGCACCATGTTTCATCATTGTCAGGGCACAGCCCATGTTGTGGTGCCTCATTAGATGACATGATGTGAAAGTACTCAGCCCAGATTGCTTTTTTCATTTCACTTACACTATTAGTGGATCTTCTAATGGCTAGGCCATAGTACTTCTGAATCTGAAGTATAGCCGAATCGGTCAACCGCCCCTTACCTCCTAAATATTTACCATCCGGGAGCTTTTTGGTCTTTACCTTTAATGATTTCAGGCGTGATCCCATTCTTTTTTGTACATGCCCTATACATTCAATTTTTTCAATATTGCAGTTTCCATAGGGCTTACTTTGGCAAACAGCAGCATGAGCCTTGCTGTCACCATCGCCAAGATATTGCAAGTAACGTACGGTGTTCTGTGATAAAGACCGATGAAAGATTTTCATCGCTCCTTCTACTTCCATGGCTCCGCTTGAGCCGCTAAAGTTAGCGGTGCAATTTGTGTCATGAATACCACCTAATTTTCCTTTGCACAGGCAAAACTTTGTCATGACCTCAACATCTAAAACCTTTCCAGTTGCTAGTGAGGTAGCCGACACAATACCATTCAGCGACCTGTGGCCTCTTCGCTGCCAGCTTCCATCTACTGCGATAGCTATATCAGAGCATTGACCATTTTCTGCAACAGCTTCTATTACAGCCTTTTGCATTGCCTCCCTACTTACAGCTTTGGCACATTTACTCAAGTATTCCACATACAGGAAGAATCGACTAACAGAATGGCCTAAGTTCATTACAGCACTAAGTTTTTCCGCAGCGATTTTACCTTTTCCTACAGCCCGTAAGCCAAGTACTAATCTAATATTCAAGTCATACAACTTATGTTCTACTTTCTTATTTGTACCCTCCTTGGTTTTAACCTCTTGACTATATACAACACTTCCACAATTACCAAACTTTACCATGCCTTCACAATGTGTACACACAATAGAAATATCGCAGGCTAACCCACATACATTATGTTTTTTTATTGTTAGAGGAGAACTGCAAGTTTTACAAGATGCAATTTTATTTACTGTTTGTTCTAGTGTATTTAGATCAAGAATGGTGTATTGAAATCCATCACTTTTGTACTCACTGTACCAGTTTAGAGACTCACTAAGTTTTTTCCCAGACGAAGAACTTGACGTAGGCCTAGCCTGTGAATTCCCAGGTGTTGTATTCTGGACTGTTTTCACATATCCTTTCCCGTAATACTATCTTTTCTTAAATACTCTACAACTACGAGGCATATTGAAGTTAAATATTCACTACTACACAGTAATAAAACACTTTACTCCACTTATAACATAACCATAAACAACAATCAAGTGTCACAGTCACAAATAAACAGAAAGGTAACTAAGAAGAAGAAGCTACAGCAACAGCTAGAGGCAGGTGTACCAACATCAAGAAAAGTAATTCTTCACAATAATGATAAAGGCATATAGGAAAAAACGATTCTAACGCCAGAGAGTTTTGTGGATGATCTCAATCAATCTCATTTCACTCAAGTTGAGAAAGTATGCGTGGTAAAAATAAAAAAAGAGGATTAAATATAAGGTGTACTATAAAGTGTTATATATCAGATTAAAGAGGAGATTTCAGGCTTAAAAATTATGCAATAAAATATTTTTTCAAAAAAACTTTTTTTTTCATGAATTGACTCCCTTAAATAGTATTTTTTTAAATAATGTATTTCTGATGTGTATCTAATTAATCTGCCTATGATTTTACAAGGGGGCTTACTAATATAAAATAAAATTTACCTTACAAACAACAGATATCATTCCTCATCATCATATAATAATTATTCAGAGTATATGATCTAAACTGCTACACACACACATATTGAGACGTTTACATCCGTAAACTCTTTTTCCATCCCACTCTCTGACATAAGCAAAGATATTTTTGTAGACTGTAAGCTATAGGCCTAACCTTACAGCTGTTTTTGGATAACAGTTTAATTGTGATAACTCAAAAAGCATTTGATGCTATCATAGCATTGTCCGGAGTGCCTGTTGCTAAAATAACAGGGAGTTTCCTACAACGTGTTGCGGCAATAACTGTTATCATGACATGACACTGTTATGTTAAATAACGCCCCAGGATATCTATTTATCTAGAGACGTTACTAGTTGTTATTTAACTGTAACAGTGTTAGCTGTTTCTGCCGCAGGCAAATAACTGTTATTTTCAGCCATGATTTGCTATTATTACTGTGATTTTCTGAACTGTTATTTATTTTTACCTTTATTGTAATTGTTTACTATTACTTTGTCAGAAGCAAATCTTCCCACATTAACATATGTTTTATACTTTTGTATTCTAACAATGAATTAACATGATTAAAAGCCCGGAAAAATAAATTCACCCTAAAAAAATATATATAGCATGAAGTTCTAACTTATTCTCTCTAGTTCCAATATGTTTCAAGTAAATGTTCCCTTATTAAGATATTTTATATATTGTAATAATTAATTAACATAATTAAAGGCACAGAAAAAGAAATATGAATATGAGTAACTTACTTTAAAAGCCGTCATCTGATGAAGAACTAGTGACGCTTTTGACTGTTCATCACACGCCACTGGAACATTCCCTCACTCCGGGCACTTTTGTTATTTGTACAAGAAATTTTGCAATGTAAGTTTATTTTCTGTGGGTATTATAAATTGTGTCAACGTTAGACTACAGTTATAGCACAAAAAATATTGGTACTACTGCAAGACGCCAAGACAACTGATTACAACTTTCTGAATCTGACCTGAACTTTTAACAAACCTACCTTATCTTGTTTACAGTTCCTATTGTATACTAGCTCTTCAAACATGTTGTTCTGTCGATTTAAGTTTATTAGCGAAAAGGGTTATTGTTTACTATTAGGCCTACTTCCTTTGCTTGACACATACTGGGACTACACACTGTAAGTTAGAACTTCAGGCTATTTTTTTACGGTGAATTTTTTTCCGGGCCTTTATTCATGTTAGTTTATCATTAGAACACATAAATACGAAACATATCTCAATCCGGAAAGATTTGCTTCTGGCAGAGTAATACTAAACAATTACCAACGTGTAGATCACAGAAATACTTATACATGCTGTGTGTGTTCATAACCGTTACTAAAATATTTTGGAAAGTGTAAAATTAAATCTTTTTAAAAATATGAAATATGATAACACAGTAGGCAAATGGAATTGAATAATTGATTTATGTTTTATAATTATTATTAGTGTCTCAATTTTAGGCTTTAAGTTGGGGAAAATTAAAATAGGCAATTATTACTTTGCCCATAAAAATTAAGCTAATTAGGATTTCCCACATTAAATAATTCTTGAAATGTGAAGTAAATATTTATTATAAAATGAAAAATAAAGATACTAGGCTGCTATGTAAATATACATAAAAATGTAAAACTTTCAAATTTCAAACGGCGATAGTTTTCAATAGTAACACAATATACAACCTAGTATAGCAATAATAGAACTACCTCTGTTCTGGCTCTAACATATAACAACGCTCTAACCGTTATTGCTACTGAACAGCCAATTATAAGCGAGAATCCACAACTTAGAGTTTTCAGCTGATACTTAGCAGCAGGGGTGCAGAATATGTACGATTCGGGGGAAATTGAAGCTGGGCTGGGGAAATTTCGGCTGAGGAAAAATCCACAAAAAAGAAGGAAAAAATAATTATTTTGGGGGAAAATAAAGAAACAAAGGCCAACCTAGTAGATTTATTTACAAGATATATATATATCACACACACACACACACACAAAAAAAGTCAGCTGCAAGTCAGGCAGGGATCCTATTTAATATTTGGCGCATAAAATATTGTTCTTCCGATACACAATTTTTCTGGTTGATGAATGGCAGTTTCCTGGTTCTTGTCTGGCTAAAAACAAATGGTGTTATAATACTTTCTTTAGGTATTAATAATTCTTAAGGTACTGGTATGCAAATTTTGTTAGCTCTATACAAACAATATTATTCAAGAAATGACAACTAAATCAAACTAAATTAAACCTTATTATACAAAGGTATTTAATACATAGGTATAACTACTGATGTTTTTTCATTTCTTAACTGAAACTACTCACTGAAATTTGAAATCATACTTTATCAGTAAAATGCGTACGATGTGACGACTCGTTTGTATGTTTCTATTTTCATTGCGTAGATAGGGTGGAGTGATACAGGCCGCCTGACGGATTGTATCGCAAGGTGCGATGGGGAAATTTTCAGTGAAAAAAGTGTATTCTAGGGAAATTTGGTGTGCTAAAACAATTTCTGTAACAGTAACAAGCAGTTAGTCGCAACATAACGTGCCTAGTGCTTGCGGCAGTTCAAAGTTTTTGGGCAATAACGAAACAAGTAACAGACTAAGACAAGAATCACGAGTCACATCTAATCACGTTTTGACAAAATAGAGTAACAGGTACAATCTTTTAGTCCAGAGTAGCTGTTGCTGAGTAACAGTTATGTTATCGGAGTAACATCTCTATATTTATCCTTTTCAGTTTTGAACTCGACCTGCCACTCTAAATACCACACAGCCTTCTAAATTTAACATGTGTTCTATTAAACTGAACCTGTTTACAGTAATATCTTGTTATTAGGTATTAATTAGCTAGAGATATCGTATTTTCCAAAATAAACCTACCCAAATTCAGAAATGTTCATTAGAAGTTCAACCTCCTGTTGAAACAATCTTTATTAACCTTTAATACGTCATTGACATGAATCCCCGTGTATGTATAACTTGATACCACGTCATTGACGGGAACTGGCACAAACCCAATTAACACGTCATATTATTTCCTTAAACTAACATCGAAGGCTTTAATGTAATGTGAGTGTTTCTCAGTATAGCTACCATCACGTTCATACGTTCTCATGAGTGGAATCGGCTTCCACCCCCCTCCACACGGAGACAAAGGGGTTATCAGCGTAAACAACTGTCATCAGCTCCAGCTGTCAGTGTCATTGACATGAGTTCCCACCACTAGCAGACCTCCTCCCGCCTTCCCGCCAACCTGCCATTCTGATTAAATTTGTGCTAGTGAACAGAAGTTACACGCCTTCTGTCTAAACTAACAATACAAATAATTAACTTTGAACATTTTTTAAAAAGTTAAAAAATTTATTAGTCATATAATCTAGTTCTACAACAATTTTAATGTAAACGCTTAAAGGATTAACTATTTTTTATTGTGACTTTCCACCAGCAATCTTTTAGAAATCTTCACATTTAACACTACACGTGTTTCGGACCCTATCGTACATCGTCGGGTGATAAAAAACACATAATTAAAACATTCAATATGAACACAAAATAACAGTCATCCACATAACACTCGCACACAACAAACATAAACATTCACATTAATGTCTGCGCCGGCGTTACTCGGTGCATCAGTTGATATAGACAAGGTAGTTATCCGGGTTATTAGCTCGAAGGAAAAATTGCGTCAAACTGTTTCTTGTCATTCAATAATTTTTTTGGGAATTTTAGTTCTTATGCTCTTTGTATCGCTTGTTGAACTAGGGGCCTATCTGCACCACAAAACATTTATCGCACGATCTGCAGTTTAAGCTAAATGCACTGGTATTTGTGAATTTATCCTGATTTTTAGTTATAATATTCCTATTTAGTATTTGGTTTAGGTTAGAATTGGTTTTGAAAGCTATTTTGTAACCTGTTGTCTGAAGAAATTGTTAAATTTGGGGTTGTGTTGTAGTGTTAAGAATTTGTTATCCTGTTTTGTTTTGGGTATGGTGCTGTTTCTCTTTTGTTTCATTTTTCGGCGTATACTGTCTACTACTGTCGGTTTGTAATCATAATATGTCGGTTTTGATGGGCGATATGTTCTATAGTGTTGCATTCCTCTTTGTTTCAAAACTTCTAAAGGATTGCTGGCGCTGAGTCACAATAACAAATAGTTATTTATAAGCATATCCGGTTGCTCTAGATCATAAACATAATCTTTTATACTTGTATTTTGAGTTAATCTAGTTTACATAGCTTTCAAATCACATAAAAATGTTTATATTTATTAATTATATGTCTTAGTTTCGAAATAAAATCAGAAATGCTAAATTAACCTTCGTTAAAATTATAAAAGCTAAAATTAGTGCAAAATGGATAAAAAGCTACGGCAGAGTAGTTATTTAATTTGAAAAAACAAAACTGCAACATGAAACTGATTTTGTAGTTGTTTAACTTGAATTAATGCTTTATAACATTCTATGTTTTGTGTTTAGGCCTGAAGGTGATCTAACAGAAACAGACCCATTGGCTCTTATTGAAATAAAATATGTAAGTTGTGGTAATTTTATTTTTATTCTGTTAATTTCATTAGTTCTCCGTGTTGTTAATTGTTTATAGCCTAATTTAGAAATCACAAATAGTCAGAGTTTTACAATAATTACTGTTACAAATAAAGAATTAGTGTTCTTTATGCAACTATGCCAAATAATACAAATTTAATTTAGATATGGCTTAAGGTAATTAAGGCTAGACATACCTAATAGTATGGGAGGTAGTGCTACATTTGAACGAGTCATTTCATACCGGCTGAAAATCATAGCAATAATAGTTTTCCCTTAATACATAAGATATCTGAGCGTCAGCTACTCCAGTAGTGGTGGAGCTAAAGGTGTGAGAGCATTTGAAAATTGTCAAAAGATATTTTGCTCCTATTGATTTTATACCGTTCCAAAATGTTTTAGATCATTTACAACCAAACAATAATAATCAGCTGAATAGATAAGAGGGGATTATACGCCAGTCACGTATTCGAACATGTCAGATTTAAAAAAAAAAACAAATTAATTTTATACCTTATAAAATTTATACAGCTGAATTTTGATACATTTTAAATAATAAAGAAAATCGTCAGCTGTGTGTATACCGGGGGAAAGACCGTCAGTCAGCGTCATAAACATGCTGCGCGCTCAGTGCATCTGATCGTTGCATAGTCACTTTGACTAATGAACTGACTATCTTTACAAACACAAACATTCAGCTCACTTTGATTTTTAATTTTGTTAACAATCAAATTACTATATTATCAATTTCAATCAGTCTTATATTAATTTAACATAATTTGCCTCTTTATGCTGTGAATGGCGATTTTTTAATAGATTTTTCATAATTATTCGTGTTTGTTTTAAATTATATAAAAAATAGACTACCTATATATCAATTTAAAAAACTGCTAGTTTTTAAATTTGTATTTTATTAATAAATATGAGTAGTATACGAAAAAGCTCATCTTAATTTTTACAAAAATTATCAATCGATTTCTTTGTTTAACTCTTCTGTAGCATCTTTCAAAGTTTTCTGTGAAAACCGATGGACTTATGACTTTTTAGCTTTATGCAATTTTTTAGACAATTTTTAGCAACTGTTTGGAATTAGTAGGTAAAGACAATATTTCTTAAAACTGAATAAAATTTTGACAATGCAAAGTTAACATTTGGCGTTTTGGGAATGTCAACCCAATTAAATTTTCCTAATTCTATCTTTATTTGTTAAAAATTTATTGATATTTTTTGTTCCGTTAGTGCAGAAGCAATAAACTCTTTCTGATAACAGATTGCGTTTGAAATTTCAAACCCTATCGCGCAATAGTCGGTTATATTGTTGGGAAACACGGCAGACTTTAAAGAATCCAAATACGTAGCGAACAAAAATGTGATCAATGCATGATGTAGAATATTCAGTTAAATACACAAAGCCCACATTAGTAAACATAGATAAGGCTCAGACTGAGATGAGTCGACTCCAATGTTTACATTTCCTTCACACAACAATAGGACGTTGGTTGAAATTTAGGACATAAAAGTCTCTAATTCATTGATGAACTCAAACACACTAAAACTTTGCATTGTATACATACCGACAGTTAAATTGTCAAATTATACATTATTTATGTTAATATTTAAACATGCAGAATCACATTTCTACTTACAATAAAGGGATCTCTTCAAAACAAACAAAATATATGCACAGGTCAAATATGTATTCATCATAAGCCGCATCTCAACGCTTACAAACTGATTTCATAGTTTACTCTTACTCCAAAAACGTATTAGAGTAAAGAAGGAAGCTATACTTCGTTGTATATTCAGTTTATTGATTTATTAATTAATAATTTACTATGATTTAATACATAAATGACCTTACCTTGATTCATAAGATGATGTCTCAGAACAAACACTTAAACGATAATTTTTTGACAAAGCAGTAAATAGTCGTTAACAATTTGAATGATATTTCTGAAAATCATTTATTTCCAATGGCCCTTCAGCGTCTTTCATGGGTAAATTATATTTTTGTCGTATTTTTTCAGATAACCTGCGTTGAACAAATGAAGCGGTTAATTTCTTTTAGAACAAAATATACAAATTGGTTTTGTTTCCGCAGATATTTTAGGCACTTTATGTTTCAACAGCACAACAGAAACTAAATTAACTAGCCGAATTTTACGCATCAGATAAGAGTGTTTATCATTTGTTTGTATGAGTTTGTCTCACTAGTAATCAAACTAATGTCAATTCTACCTGGAGCCTGACAAAAAATATCTTACGGAGGGGTAAGTCAGATTAGTGGATCCTTCGCAGATGAGAAGACAGTTTAGTTTTACAGTACATAATAATATAATTTAAAAGCTGCAGGAACTTAATTATTATGAAAATCTATTAAAAAAATAGCCATTCACAGCATTAAGTGGTATTAATTATGTTAAGTTTATATAATACTGATTGAAATTTAAACTTAAGAGTAATTTGATTGTTAACAAAATTAAAAACCGCAGCCAGCTGAATGGTTGTGTTTGTAAAGATTGTCAGTTCATTAGTCAAAGTGACTATGCAACGATTACTGTTCAGCGTGCAACTTGTTTATGGCGCTGATTGACGGTCTTTCCCCCGGTATACACACAGCTGATGTTTTCTATATTATTTAAAATGTATCAAAATTTAGCTGTATAAATTTCATAAGGTATAAAATGACTATTTTTAAAAAAATTCTGACATGTTCGTATACATGACTGACATATAAACAGTCAATTCCCTCTTATCTATACAGCTGATTATTATTTTGTTGTTGTAAATGATCTAAAAAATTATCCCACAAATTTTGGCACGGTATAAAATCACTCGGAGCAAACATTTTTTACAACTTTTGTCATTTTGAGTTCCACCGCGGGTGCGGTAACTGACGCTCATTTTGCTCAGTGTTGAATATTAATCAACTGCTAGAAATTAAATTTATTCTGTATAAAATTCCTCGAAAAAATGCATGCCACCCGTAGCCCTACCATAAATTAAATTTGTATAAGTTGCCATAATTGAATTTAAGAATATAGACCGGGAAGTAAGCGTGCGAGGACTGCATTTTATCAACGGGTATTAGCTTAATAAAGCTTAAAGATTAATAATCCGGATCTTGCTGATCAATTATTGTATCCCCTCCTTTTCTCTACCTATCAAAGGAACTTAATGAAGTGCATTCTATGCAGTCATTTTAATGATTATTTTAGCCATAATTAGTAGATTTCTCTTATGATGAAAGTGATGATAGGTTAAACAAAACCTATATTTAAAAAACATTTATAATTATTAACAAAATAAAGAGGAAACAGTGAGTGAATTCAAATAGAAATGTTTGAAAGCAAAGAAAATTAGTCATTTTTATTTAGTCCATCATTATTTATACATGTACCAGGGTGGCTAGCGACAGGGAAAACAGGGAAAACCTGGAAAAGTCAGGGAATTTTACTTTTCTGGAAAAATCAGGGAAAGGTCAGGGAATTTTGGTTAAGGTCAGGGAAAAATAACATTTCTAAGGAAAATGGTTAAAAATAACTATTATAGATTAATGCAATTTTTAATTGAGAAAATAATCATTAAAGATAAGATGAACTTCTAAATTAATCAATAAGAAAACTACGTTTTCTGATATGTAAAAACAATTATCGGCAAGTTTCGGGAGTGATTGTGGCAGCTTGTGCCAATGCACTTGCCGTGATATGATCTTGAAATTATTCCCTAACTTACTGTTTTTGAATTTGGGTATCTTCATATCAATTAATTAAATATTCAATGCAAATCTGTACCGGTAGTTGGACTGCAAAAAACAATTAGTTATTTCTTTTGTTATAATATAATAAAATATAATTTGAGTAATTCATTGTTTAATTTAATATTTATAGTCATAAATGTGTAATTTGCAACTGCTGGTGGTTGATACAGTACCATGGATAGTATTAAATATTTAACTGTTATAATATTATTGTGTTTATTTCAATATTTAATTAATTTCCTAAAAATTGTACTGGTCACCAATATAATTTGATTGATTTACTAAAATAAAATTAACATGGTTTTCTTTGTGCTTTTTCTAAGATTGGTCAGGGAAAAAAGTTATTTAGTCAGGGAAATGTCAGGGAATTTCAAAAGGTCATATCACTAGCCACCCTGATGTACACAATGTAATACAAGGTGATTGTGACTTTTTGCAACTGCAAGACAATGTTCAGCAATTACAAGGTTGTATCAATGATTCTAGTACTTGCAGCTTTGTCATTTGTCGTAGAGAGTAATCAATGGACTCCAATTGTGTTTGATAATCATTTTTCCAAATAACCACTTGTACTGTAGCTACATTCGTTGGTAATTTAAATGGAAATATTTTTATTTTAAAGAACAGAAAAGCCGTGTTTTTATATTTTTAGGGGTGTATCTAGAGCCGTGAGACCCTGTATTCCGTGATCAGCGACCAAAAAAACATAAATACAAGTGGTCTCATTCTGAAGTGCATTCCGACACTATAACCCCGCGTTTTGAATGGGCTAGAAAGACGTTGCTAAGGGCACGGGGTGGGGTCAGCCGCAGAGGGACCATCACACCTTCCGGGAAGATGGATTTTTTTATTATTTAGAGTTTTAGATATAAGAATCTGAACTTAGTTGCCGTCCTCACTTTGCCAGTCTGGACTAAAAAAAGCACTTCCAAGTACCATAAAACTCCCGCGAGAGCCTCGCACTCGCACAGCAGGTGTTGAACTGATTCAATCCCAAGGAAGGCGTCTTCCGAGACCAGCCCCATTTCATTGAGGTGGTACTCGGCCGGGCAGTGACCAGTAAGAATTCCCACAATCCTTCTAAGATTGTTTCTGCCCAACAATAAAAGATTTTGACTTAAAGGGACAAATGAACATTTTCCGTGAAATCGTTACGATGTGAGGACCAAGTTTTCTCCGTCCAGACTTCAACAATATTTCTAAGGTGGCGCTTAGGCGTCCCACAGAAGGATCTGGGCAAATGAAGGGCTTTTTAGCCCCTATTCTAACAATTCGGCATAAAGTGCCACAAAACATATATTTTTAGCACTATTGCTAAGTTTTGGATTTGAAAAATTCAAAAAAATTATTTATTGTCCATAATAACCCTACTAATTAGGTACTTATAATATTATTGGTTTTCACTATCTTTTTTTCAAATTATTTAACATAATTTTCGTTTGAATATAAAGTACCACACCTTGGGCATCGGTGGACCTGTACAGTGAAATTTTAATATTTAGGTTTTTGATTAATTTACTACATTTACTCCCTTTATAGGTTTATAACACTTTATTATTTAAAATAGAAATATATACAGAGAAATATAACTGCACTCTGTAGCGGTTATTGTGTTTACAACAATCAAAAATCTTACCTTGAGGACAGCTAACTAAACAACTGACAACATTTGTGTATTGCTTATTCACTTCATTGAGATTGAGTGTGTTGTGCTGTATTTATGATAGATGAGTATTTGAGTGATAGTAGTATTGATCGGGAACTTGTAAACCACAGTGCAAGTGATGAGGAAATTGATTGTTACGTAAGTGAAATTGAAGAAGGTGTTGAGAATTTAGAAGACATAGAACGAAGAGGACCTCTTCCATGTTTTTTACTCTAATTGATATTGCTGCTTTGAATGCCTACACACTTTTTACAATGAACTTCTATGACTGGAATGTTACCAAATCCAATAAGCGGCAACAAGAACTTGGATTACAATTGATAAAACCACATGTTGAAAAGCGCTCTGAAAATGTTTATGGAATTGCATCCACATACAACTTGCAATAGAGGGATTATTGGGCAAGTCCGTAAGAAATACAAAGGCTGACACCGTTTAGGCACCAGACCTAGCAGACCAGTTACACCGCAAGACATATCTAAAGGAAGATGTCACATTTGCATTATAAATTCTCGATCAAGCCACAAACAAACAAATAAACTATCTAAGACAACTATAAAGTGTTCAAAATGCAAGAAATGTGTTTGAGGTAAGCATAGTGAGAAAACAAACATTTGCGGAAAACATATTGAAAGTGATAGTGATTAGCTGATAAAAACTAGAAAATAAATTTGATTTTTAAAGTTTTTGTATTATGTTTATTTGTTTGTGTATTCTTGTAAGCAATAAATATGTTTTTCTTGTAAAATGTGTTGTGGTTAGGGTAAGGTTGCATGTGGTCATTTTGTGCCACACCTTGGGCATCGACGGAACTGCCCACACCTTGGGTGTTCTAGGGTTAAGAATTACTTCATTGAGTCTAGCAATTTCATTCACTACTTTGAAGCAGTCCCAAACTAGCCTTGACTCAAAGGTGAATGATTCCAGCACCTTTAAGCCGGCTTAGCTATCAGGTAGGATGTCAATAATGCCTCTTTTGAGGATTTCATGATCAATCGCAACTACCTCCACCTGAAAGATCGATGGTAAGGATCTCAGCACCTAGGACCATAAACTCCTGCACCAACTCCGCTGGTGATTTTAGAGCCATCCGTATACCATTCTTGTGTGTTTACACCATATCCATGTCCAGCACTGCCTGTCTCCTGGAGACCATCTATCTTAACTGTAAAGGAATGGTCAAAATTTAGTGTCCTTCTCATCACATCCGACACCATAAGGCCCACCTTGAGCCCCTGAAGCTCTAGCAATAGTCAGGTCACTTACCAGATCTCCTGGTTTGTAATGATGGGTCCCCATCATCCCCAAGGCAGATCGCAATAAGTGTGCAGAGGAGACAGGTTGAGAAGCGTCTCCATAGCTAATGTGGTGCAAGGGCGCATGGCCCCACATATTCTAGCCTTTGCACGCTAGCCTTTGCAACTTTTGCAGCTTATTTTTGACACCGGTCTGCTTCATCTTCTGCCAACACACCAAGAGATAATTGGTCTAAAAATGACAGTGTATGACCATGCAGCCATTTTGGGAGTAATGCCCCATGTTTTACCATAGAGCTGATTACTAGCCCAAATAGCCCTGGTCGTTTTTTCTAGCACAAAATCCAACCGAACATTCAAAGAAGCCCTTGATCAAGGATTATACCAAGATACTTAGCCTCTCCCGAAAGCTTCAGTCAGACATCAATGTTGGGCAGTTCTATCTTAAGTTTCCTTCTTCTGGTGAAGGGGACAAGTACAGTTTTGGACGGGTCCCTGACACCAGTTCTAGAGCATTTTCCATGAGCCATGATTTAGTGTGCTCAAGCTTGCCCCAGATTACTGTTACTAGATCATCAGCATAGCCTCAAAGCCCTTGACCAGCAGTTCATCAACTACTAAAGAGGAGAGATAACACCTCCTTGCGGACAGACCGTGTTATTAAAGAGTCATCTTAGTTTTTTACGAAGATTCTTCTATGAGCAAGAATGGAACAGATCCAGTTAACTGCTCTGAGTTCCACCTCTTTAGATGTGGCAGCCCTTTTAATGGACTAGAACGAGGTGTAGTCAAATGCCCCTGCAATGTCCATAAATGCACAAAGAGCCACTTCTCCACACCTAAGGGTGTGCTCAACTTTACCTACAAACTCATGAAGAGCGGTAATAGTTGATTTACCAACTTTGTATGCATGTTGGTTGCTATGCAGCGGGTTACCAATAAAGTGATTACCCTTAATATGCTGATCCAGCGCCATCTCAAACAATTTTAAGAGGAAGGAAGACAGGCTAATTTAGCCCAGTCAATAAAGGGAAAAAATATTCCTTTGTTGGAAGTAATTAGTGAAAAGCTGAAATTTTGTCAGATGTTACAAAAATATAAGAGGAGTATTTACACAAAAGTCCCCGCCCCTCCCTCTCTTGCTTCCCTCCCCTCTACCCCTTAAAGTTCACTTTTGAAAGACTTTTTTATTTTGTCAATATCTAAGAGATAAAAAAAAGAGATAGAATCATTTTTATTTCATTATTGCAATCCTTATAATATTCTCCAACAAAAAAGTTCATTGCGTTTAAGCTATAAAACAATTATTTACCGTGTATTTTTAAATTTAATGTTGAAATTTTTACTTTTCTATTACAATAAAAAATTACATGTTTAGCTATTTTTTATTAATATGAGGCAAGTTATGAAAAAATTGCAAAAATAAAATTTGTACGGTATTTTGCAATTTTTAAAATGATATAAGTTTTATAAATGTTCAGTGCAGACAGTTGACTTAATCGGCCTGGCAAAGGGAGATGGCGCGGCGCGGAGCGTACTAGTCCTCGCGGGCCGGATCAGCCCGTTGGCATATCAGCGGTCAATCTGCAGCAAAGGCCTATTGTTTGGACTTTTATTTGTATAGCTGGTCTAATTATGGGTATTACAATGGTAAATTGAAACCACATCCCTCCAGGAAGCCGGAATATATCCCAACTCATAGCTGGCCCTAAAAACCTCCACCAGACTTGGAAGAAGTATATCAAGTCATGCTGCAAAAAGGGAAAATACCATCCCTACCAGGACATTTAAAAGGCCGTTATTTAAAATTCAATACATTGTTTGTTGTTAACAATTTATAGGTTAGGTTGCTGTATTTACAGTTTATCATCCACTAGGAGTGTGGACTTTAGAACAGCTGTTTGTAACAGTCTATTGATAACTAGGTCACTGGGTCTGCTTATTAGTATATTGTTTTCATCTTTTAATTGCTTTTTATTTCATGTTGAGATATCAAATGATTTAGAAGTTATTAATATTATAATATAGAAATTATTAATCTAATATATTTAGGTCTATATATTAAACGAAGATGCACAAATGTGTCCGAAGCTAAACGAATGGGTACCTCTTCTTTAAAATTAATATACTGATGGTAAATTAGGTTCTATATTCATTTTAAAACCTCAAAGCAAATCATATAATTTATTATAGCCTACATTAGTTGTATAACTCAAATTTTAAAAAATCACCTTCACAAGGCATTATATTATTGATTGAAGTTGTAAACATATTGCCAAAGTATAATATACACTGGGTTTTGTTTAAGTATTACAGATGATGGGTCAAATCATCTGTTGTATTATATTGTTACTCACTCGCTTTGATGACTTGTATGAGTTGATGATAAATTGTGCGTACTCTGTATATTGTTGCATTACTGTTAGTGGAAAATAAATACTTTATTATTATTAAAAAAAGGAAGAGTTTACACACTAGTTTGATTGGAAAATTGAAAGAGATATGTAATGCTTAAAACAGACCTTGAATCGGAAGAATTCTAAGAAATGGTTTATTAAAAAAGGTTATGATGTTACAGGAAGATGAATGTCAAAACACAGAGGAAGAAGAAACAGTGGCAACAGTCAGTATGTCTGAGATCTGTAGCAGTAAAGGTAAATTTTATTAAGTAAAACAGTTTATTTATTTTTAATAGCCTAGAGTCGAAACATTCCCAGAGATATTATGCATTGGTCAGGAGAGCAAGTTTTATCAAGGTTGGCACCACTGCTATGTATAAAACGCATTTGGTGGGAGAACTGTTTACTAGTTAACGTTGTTTGTTAAATAATAACTTAAAATCAGACTTTAGAATTAAACTGTCTCACTGATAAAACTATAGTAGACTCTTTCTAATACAAGGTGTTCCAAAAAGAATGACGGGATTTTGAACGAGCGCTACTGAAAGACTATTCAAAATATGTAAACGATTTAAACATCATCTGAAGTTAAAATAAGTAAGTTTTGTTTATTGTGTAGCATGGAGCCAAATTGTCATGCGCAAAAGATTGCGACTTCATGGCTACAAAATTCAAGTTAGGCAACAGATAAAACCCACCGATCGCCCTAAGCGTGCAAACTTTACCAGTTTAATGCTCATTGAGATTTCGACAATCCAAATTTTCTTAAACGAGTGCTGTTCTCAGACAAAGCAACATTCCACACAAATTTTATTGTCAATCGTCACAATTGTTGGATATGGGGTTCAGAACAATTAAAAGTTATTCATGAAAATATCTGCGATTCTCCAAAAGTGAACGTGTGGTGTAAACACACCATGGGCAAATAACACTGCCATTCACAATAAAATAACATAAATTTCACACACAAATTGTATGTAGCTTCAGGTATAAGAGCAAAAATGACACTAGGAAATAACTTTTTATTAGCAAATCAGTTTACTTTAT
>JAGFPH010008650.1:17254-49422 GCA_018207615.1 Philaenus spumarius
TTTACATTCATTAGAAACCAACTTACAAATTTAGAATAAGTTTATTGTTCTATTTTATTAATTATGTATCGATAGTAAGTTAACATAGTAAATGCACAGTAGGGAGCAAAAAGTAGAACCATTGTTAAATAAAACAATCTATATTAAGTTATCTAAATTTAACCACAAATATACACAAACTTACTATGATGATGCAATAATAGAATACATTTCAAGAGTTGTATCAATACTATGGTGTAATCAATAGTTCTTTGATAACTCCTTAAGCCTCAGAGACCACTTTGAACAACTATATCAACCTAAGATAAGTAAAACTGTCGTTTATCTCCAACTTTTGGCTTCCTTATATTACTGTGTTCACATAGTTACAAGGATCCAAAACAAATACGGAAGTTTGTATGCTTGAAAGACGTGTTTGTCTAAGCAAGTTGTCTTATAAGAGGAAACAAGTTGGACTATTACTTTACTTTCATATGTTAAGGTTTAAATTGAGTTTTCTTTTTGTAACAAGATATTTACTCTTTTGCTTTAGTTAAACTAATTATAACTTTAGTTTACTATATCCTCAAAATTTATAATCATGACAGAAATTAAATATACATTATTATATAGTAAAATGTAAACACAAAGTGGTAAATTAATAATGAATATCTTATTGAAGTGGTGAAGACATAAAAATACTCATTTTAAAGACTTATTTTGTGGACTTATGTGAGCATGTAACGTTTTCATTTCGATATATTGTTTATGTGTCTTAAATTAAATTATGCATAATTAAACTAAACCTCTGTGGCATCAAACTATTCAGAATAGTTTTAATAGTTCAAATAATTATCTTTATTATTAAATATTTTCATCCAACATGCATTATATACTAATGAATCTATTTAAATTTGTATGTCCGTCAAGTATCGGGAAAACCACATTTGGGAAAAATACTTTTAAAACCAATTAATTGTAGTATAACGTGTATAATCATTATTTCCCGATACACAGTTATAATGTAATTTAAAGTATTTAAGTTATGCTTTTAAATCACCAAGAATACTAATGTCTTGTCGTAAAAGCTGTACATACTTCATTGTATTCTGACAAGCTTGGGGGTACTTAAAGAAAACATGAGGGTCGGAAGAAGTACTTTGTGAATGTGACTTTTGATGATTTAAAACCGCCTTCAGTATGCTTTAGTTGTAGTTGAAGGGAGATTGTTCTGTATAAATAAAAGAAAAAAGATACCCGAAAAAGTACATGTTAGTAATGTTTGTTATTAGAATGTGAAAATTGTTTAGTAAAATAATAATATTATTTAGTATTTGAAAAAAGTAACTCATTAAGTTAGTACATGTTCTAAGTAATGGCCATTTGTAAGAAAATACAAATATTTAAAGTGTATTTGTATAGAAGTAGGCCTACTGTACGTTATTAGATACTGTATTACATGGTTCGAATATTGATCGATTTTCCAAATTTACAAAATGAAAGTAATTTAACGCAGTTAATGGAAAAAATATTGTTTTTATGAAACTACATTATCTTCGTGACCGACTGTATACATCAATTACAAAGAACTTTCTGCAATACAAAGTATTAATCACTTGTGACACATGTTCCGATATCCAATCAAACATAGAATTCAAATTCGGAATATTGTAAACTTTACCAAAGTGAATGGTTAATGATAAAAATATAAATACCACTATCACATCAGCCATAATAATAATTAAGAAACAATATGCTTTGAATCAGACAAATTGTATTTCATTAGACAAAACAAATTGTAAATTTTCGTTTTCATAAAACATGGAAGTTTCTTTGGACATAAGTTTATGTTTCTAAGTGAACAAGTTTATTTTAGTAGTTTATGAAACGACAAAGAAGATTTGCAGACTATATTTGTAAATTCAAAAGTAATTTTGTGTTATAGATAATTAATAGTATATGTCTTTTGAACATTTTAAAATATTCAGGGTACAAATTTAATGTCATGTATGTTTGTTACCTTTTCATAACATTTACCTAATATTTTTATTTTACATGGCAAATATGACTTTTATAAATTATTTATAATAAAATTGTATTAACACGATTATTTTACAATTAGTGTCATAAAATAAAACCTTTCTCCATTATGACCTATTTTTAATAAATATAAGGAATACCAAACACTCACTGTTGAAACAAAAGTAATAAGTAAATAATAATAAAACTTTGGATACTATTGGTTCTAGTCCTAAAACAATTTAATTCTTCTGTAAAATTTGGGCCTTTAACGCAAGGTTATCTGTGAATAAGAAGGTTTAAGAAATAGAAACAGAGTACATCCCCATGACTCAATATTGTGTTTCACAAATATTTTATAAATGAAGTTGTTTCTTTTTCAAGTACTGATTAAAGAGTTTTGTTAATTGTAGTATTTACATTGTACTGTTAACAAGAAATATTCAATAAAGGAAAATGGAATGATATTATTTTAAGTTGACACTTGAGAAATACAAAAAAACCCTTAAAATGTGTTTAATGTGAAAATGACATTAATAAATGAAAACTTGATTATCTAGAAGAAATCTACGTAACGGTGAATTTACTAAACTTAGCATCTGATAAGGGCCTAAACAATTTTGCTAAATAACTGTACTAGAATTAACTAACGTAATAAGCACAAAAGAGTAGAATTGTCCACATGATATATTCAGAGAAAATTATGATTATTGTTAAATTATTTTCTGTTATTTCTAAGAAAGTACATTTGTATACTGTAGTAGTAAGATCCATTTGTCTGTAGGGGGAGATTGAAATTACGTTTTGAGTGTAAATCAATCACCAGTGATTTATAAACGAATCGTGTGTTCAGCAATGCCATAGCAATAACGTGAACTCCGAATAAAAAGGTTTTTACCAGAATAAGTAATGTCTCCCGTAAAAGGGAAAGTATTCCCAAAGTCAACTATATCCTTTAATATTTAATTTATTTCAATCGAATCAAGTCAGTTAAATTCAATATTAAGTAAATTTACTTAATCCGCAGGCATACATATTTACGCCTGGATAAGACATGTGTTAGTCAAGTTAACCAAGTTTTCCTTTAGATTTATATTTCAGTTTATAATTAAAATCTACAGTGTTTCTAGTTGAAATTTAATTTGTATGGCAAATAAAATAAAATATTTTTGACTGCACAAGTGTCTTGCAGGTTTAAATGTAGTTTACATACTACTACCAAAGTGAAGTGTAAAATTCTCATAGTTTGTTTCTATAGTGAATAGATAAAAGCTATCTAAAAATTAGTTTTTTAAATATTAGTCGAACGATGTAAGCCAATTTTCTATGACATAATATAACAAAATAAAAAAATTAGTTTTTTTTATGTCTCGACGTCATGCACAATTTCTATTGGACTGAAACTATAGTTCATTAATAAACTATTACTTTGCTTTCTCCCAGAAAAGAGAGAAAGTTTTAACTAAGTTTTGTTTTTATCTGTTTATTTGTTCAAATAATACAATAATTGAAATTGATCTCACTATCATCATAATTGTATATATAAAACATAATTACCTAAATAAATGTACTAAATAATTAAGGTACTTCAGATATAACCAAACGTTTCGAAGCAGACACTGGGTAAGGTTTTCAATCTGGCTTATTTACCCCCAACAAGTGATACAAATCCAGGAGTGGAAAGAAAATCAAATGTAACCTTCTGACTGGGGTTGGACAAAAACCGAAAGTACATTAACTCCGATGTTCATGACCAAAGGCCTGCTCTATCTGAGCTATTAACGCTTATTTCTTGCTAGTGAAAGTTCTACTGTACCAACAGGTGTAACTTTCGTAAGTATATCCTTCAGTCTTCTGCCATGTGTGGACATTGCCAAGGGCTGTCATGCGGAAATTATGGGCAAGCAAAATAACTTTATTCTGATGATGAACGAGGTTGTGGAAATTATGTAAAAGTATATTATGTTATGTTAATTGTGTGACTTTAGCAAAAAAAAATATTAAAGGTGATTGTTTTTTTACTTTAGATGATATTAAATTATTTCCATTTCTTTATATTATTTAATTTCTCAATTCTTGTAAAATTGTATATTCATTTTCCAAGATAACTGACACATCACAGGTGTTTTTTGCGAGAACTTTTATTATATTTTTCCAGTAGGTAAATTCAACATACATACAAAATACCATGCTTGTACCATAGTGAACTCAGTAGAAGTTTATTATGGTAGCCTAGCTTGGGAGCTAAATGCACCAAAGGCATCAGAAGTGTTACATTTAAAAATAAAAATGAAAAGAAAAAAGTAATGTTAATGTTATGAAACTGTTAAGGAAATTCCAATCTTTAAATTAAAACAAAAATCTTTCGTTAAACATTTCTTTATGACATCCCTTAACAGTAATTCATTTTATGGCTTAATGGTAAATTGTATTTCAAGTTCTAAATACAAAAGTTGTAGTTCTTTTTATGAAAAATATCTTTTATTCATAACATTTTTCATAGGATGAATAGTTTTTTAGTTATGGGTTAAAAACGTTTAGTTTTTGGACGCAATTTTCCAAGATGTCCGCCGTAGCACATGTTTTTTTGCGAGGACGACTTAAGACGGTTTTCATACTGAAAACAAGGAGACATACTGTTTGTTGCGAGGTGACAGCTGATACCAGCGTTTGTCATCTCGCAACAAACGTCAAATCCTTCTATAACAAACCCGGGTTTTTCAGTCTTCAAAATGTGTTAAATTGATGAGTATGATATTCTTTTGTATTCTATTTGTTTTATCTTACAAGAGGAAGGGAACGAAAATCATATCAATTATCGGGTAGATCCATGGAATAGGAAGCGGGATGTAAGTGTTTTATAAACGAACTTAAAACTAATGAAAACGATTAAAAAACTTTAACTAGAATAAGTGTTTCAAGATTTGATTATCTATTGGGGTTAACTGGAGAAAATTTGGTGAAAATGACAACAAATTTCAGAAAACCCATACCACCAAAGAAAGGGTATACGTTTTTTTATAATTATTCGAAAAAAAAACATAATAATATATACAAACTGATAAAAATATTAAGCTCAATGTCCATTTTATAGGTTTAACCAAGTACAACATTTTAAAATAACTTACAAAACGAGAAAGAACAATGTCTATTTCATTGTAGCAACACTATTTTAATACAACTTTACAAAATGAGGAAGTATAATGGTAATTTTAGTCGTCTCACCAAGTTTACTATTTTAACACATTTTGCAAAATGAGGAAACAATATGTCCATTTAAGTGATATTACCAAAAATACACTACATTATTTTAACGTAACTTAGAAAACGAAGAAGCACAATGTCCATTTCAATTATTTTATTATTTGTATTTGTAACTATAGGCCTACCCTAAAACTATTGAGTGTATGTTTAATTTATTTTACCTGCCTTAACGGCAATGGCAAATCACACATAATTATGTTTTGTGCAAATCTATGGCACAGTACCTTTCGAACAATATAAGTTTCTACCTCTCCTTTTATAGTAATACTAAAAAATGTTTGCAAAATGTTTGATGTTTATTTAATAATAACATTTTGCAAACAAAATACTACAATTGAACCCAAATTTATTTGTATATTAATGAAAACAATTGTTTAATCATAAACTATATGACATTAATTACGTTGTTGAACGATGGATGTTTATAGGCCTAAACACCTATGGATCGTGGTAACCTGTCATCTTTTGGTTATATAATACGGCCCTTTCTTGAACAAGGGCCATGAGTTTGTCTGCATCGAATTCCATCTTCAACAAATGTGTTAATGTTAACATCGTGTTAATCTTAACACGACACAAACTTATTTTCAAAAACGAGATAACTCTTTGGAATGAATATGACGCATGCGCACAAGGCACAAGCAAGAGATGTACGGACTGTCTGCTAGCCAGAAGTAGGATCTGTCAAGCCATTCTGTCTTCTCGTGTCTCCTCGCAACATTTTGTTGCGTCTCCTTCTTTGTGAAACCCCTAATTTAAAATGCATTTGATCAAGCATCGGGAGACAATTTGTCTCGTTTCTTCGTGTTTTGTCTCCTCCAGTGTGAAACCGGCCCTAGCATGTTATTACAGTAGCTAAATACAACATATATACCAAATCTCTAATAAGAGTTATAAGAGTTATGTTAGGTAATTAGTATAACATGACTGGACTATAAATTAATTCATAACTATTATAAATCGTAAGTCTAACAACATTTCCAATATAAAATATAACATAAAGTTGTTAAATAATATTGATTTAAATTTGTTGTGATATTTTTTCCTCAAGTATTAAACATTTTACAAATTTCTGTTTGAACGACGATTAACATAAATCTTTAGAAATTGCATATAAGTTTGTTACTTTTACTATAACTGCCTTATGGCAACTGGCCAAAATTTAGAATAAATGCAGTAAATTAGAAGTGGAAGGAGATAGAACCCGCATCCAACTCTAATGCGTTCTAATGATAAATAAACCTTCAATATAAATTAGGATTTTTTACTATCTATATATATAAAATAAAAATGCCACTCACTCACTCATCACAAAAACTCAAAAATCACCGAACGGCTTGGTTTATAGCTTCCTCTATAATTCTATGTGATTGCTAGAAAGGTTTTAAAAAAATTCAAAATTTTAGGGGGGCTGTTTGGGGGTGCCAGAGTTACTAAAAATCTCCATAAGAAATACATAGTAGAATATATTTATTGATATATATATATATATTTTTTTTAAGATACTTTTAACTTTGATTTGTCTATCCGTGCAAAGCCGGATCGGCGCAGTTAGTATATTATAAATTATTAACTACACATACATTTTGCATAATATTAATATAGGCTACAACAATAAACCATTAAAACAAATTTATTTATTTGTATTTTTTAGTGCTTTTATTAGTGTAACTGCATGTATAAATACGTCAAATAGCCTCATATCAAAAAAATAAAAAATAAATAAATACATTTCGACTTTTTTTAAGTATTATAAAATAAATTAAAATGTACTTTTATTAAATATTTTGTATGGAATCCCTTTCGAACATAGTTCAGAAAAAACAAATCCATATAATAATATACTGCAAACTAGAACCATTATATGTTTCCACAATGGAATGTACATATTATATTTTGCACAGCTCATGATGTATTTATTTCAGATTGTTGAGTCACAGATATACTGAAGAACAGGCTTTTGTTTTATTTGTATAAGATCTTTTATGTAAGATGTTTTATGATATTATATTTACTTTGTGTATAACAATCACTTGAAATAATAACATTTGAAATAGGTTTAAATTTAATAATTACAATATAAAGGAAATAAACTATCTTGTATTGAAATTAATTTATCAGAAGTGTTATAATTTTTTTAAATCTAATTATTTTGCATAGATATTAACTGCAATCATCCGGTCATGAAAAGTTATAGAAAACTGCTTTCTATTGGTAAGGAATACAGTTAAAGGTATTATCTTTGTAATTAATAATATAAGTAATTTTTTAGCTGACAAATATGTTTCATTTTATTAATATTTTATGAATAACAAACTAAATAGTTTTCTCGAAAAATGATAAAAACTATATTAAATATTACTAATTGTTCAATGATAACACTAAAAATGAATTTAATTAAAAAAATTAATATTAATTAATTTCAAATATTCACAAATACACTAAATACGTAAAAACAACTAATTACAATGATAGAATTTTGTATCAGAGAGCAAATATGTTTTGTAAGAATATTAAAACTGAGTTCATCTCAATAGTTTTATCAGTGGTAGTTCTTTGTAACTCTGACCTATTGTTTGCAGTAATAATATTACTAATTTGTTACCTGTCAAATTTGTTTCATTCTATTGATATTTTATGATTTTTGGTTGGTTAATTCTCAAATGAAATCGTTTTCTCTCAAAATGATAAAAAAGAATTTAAAAATATATTAAATGTTACTAATTGTTCAATAATAACACTAATAAGTAATTTAATTTAAAAAATATATATTAATTACTTTCAAATATCCACAAATACACTAAATTCGTAAAAACAACTAATTACATTGATACATTTTTGTATTAGAGAGCAAATTCGTTTTTAAGAATATTAAAACTGAATTCATCTCAATAGTTTTATCTGTACTAGTTCTTTGTAACTTAGACCTATTGTTTGCTGTATAATTCGATATCAGTTCTTCTAACAGTCGACCAAGGAAAACTAATATCTATGCCATCTACTTCTATATTTCGTGGCCTCAAATGAATGATGTTCTGTATATTTTTTGTAGACCCGTTTTAAATCCACCTGAATACAAATGTAAATGGTGGATCGTGATCAAAGCCTTTTTAACTACCTTTTACAATCCAAAGGTAAGAGGGGAATCAATAAAATAGCGAATATAGCTTGGCGTTGACGTATTATTTTGAAAACATCAAAGGGCTTTCCAGTTACAAGAAAACCAATTTACAAGTCGATAGTATACTTACTACTTACAGTGTTTGAATTAATTAAAAAGAGTGATATTAACTAAATATAATTTGTAATTACGTACTATTTACTTAAGAAACAATCTAAATTTTAAAGTAAAATAACTATTTAGAGATAGATGATTCACAATTTAGCAGTGGATTATAAAGTGTATATAAATACATAAAACAAAAAATACAATAGCTTTTATTTCTGTCAAACGTTCTGCTATTATACTTTAAATAAGCAAAACTATTTCTAGTTGTATTAAATTATTAATGATTATAAATTAACACTATAATCAACATATTAAATTTGATGACTTAAATATAATTTGATTGTGTGTTTTACTTTAGTTTGAAATGCTTCCGGAATTATAATTAAACTTCAAATTACTTAACATTTAACACACATCAGCCATCTTGAGTTACTTGATTGTAATATGATTTGGCAAGATAATAAATCTTAAAGATAATCTTTTTGTTACGTCGGTTCCTGGTATACGATTAAATAAGTCTATTTTTACCTTTATGTATTTAAATCGTTTAAAGTCAAATATATTATACTTGTTTCCATTTTGTTAACTGTTCTTTTTAAAGGAGAAGTGACTGAATTTAAAATAATTCCTGTGTTAGAAAAATATAATTAAATAATTATACTATTACAAGTGAAGAACATACTCTTATTTAATGATTGACAAATATGTTTTAATAATTCGCATGTTTATTTCACAAAATAATATTTTAATTGAAATGTTGTATAAGCAATAACGATTTAATAAAACGTTAGTACTAGTTTGTATTTATACATTTTCGTTCCTTTAAATTCATTAGTAGTTTCACCTAATTAAACATCCAACTTGTGGAAAATGGCATTTTATTAAAAAAACTATCAGAAACTATTTGCGTATTTATTCCCACTAGGGCAAACTATTTTACATATTATATAACGCTTGAAGCAACACTTGAATTAATTCAACTGCATCAGTGAAGAGAGTTTCTCACAACAATCAGATCTTAATGTATACAAGCAAAAGCGTTGTATACTACATAGTTTATTTACTTGATTGGCGCAAGCCAAAACTCATAAAATACAGGGTACTGTAAATAAAAGTGCCGTTTTAAATAGTACTCTAAATTAACTCTGCAAAAGTAATAATTTTGAAACAATAAACAAAATACGTAAATGGTCTACCAATTATTAAATTTAAACATTACTAGACTACTGCATTGAAATAAAAAGTATTTTGAAGTATGTAACTCACGTAGCATTATGTGAACCATTTCAGTTGAAAACCAAACTTTTAAAATCATTTAGATTTTTAGAACACAAATAAAATAAAAGTATATTTTTTATGTGATGTAATGAAATTGTATTTCTGAAAAACGCATTTGTTCACGTTATATTGCACATAATGTACACGTTAAGGGTCTTTAATTTTTTTTAAAACGGCTACCAAACATTTTAGGTAGGCAGATTATCAATAAAAACTGTTTTAGGGATTGGACGTGTAAGCAGAGAAACATTCTGTTGCATTACCTGTTGGGTATGAGTAAAGGGGGATTCTGGGAATCAGCTGATCAAATTGCTAAATGCTATAGACTTGATATGGTTCACTTTTGTGTAGTTGAACAGCTGAGGCTGTCATTCAACACCCGTTTGGATTCGAAAACATTAAACATTGTAGATAATTATTAATATAATTGTAATAAGATATGTTTTTAAATATTGAGAGAAATATTGCATATGAAGTCCGAACTAAGATTAAACAAATTTAAATTACAATTGTATTCTGCGTACTATACGAAATTGAAAACGTCCTTAACTTTTTGGCTAGGTGTCGTAATTTTGAGAGAAATAAGAATAAAATGGTTTAATTTGTCGAAGTCTAATATAAAATAAGATCAGTTCTCAGTTCTACTGTGTTAACTTTATATTGGTTTCTGTAACCGAATGCTATACAAAATAAATAGTTTACCTAATATGATTTCACACACAAACCTTGGGCTGTAACATCAGAAGTTTATTCTACCACCTGTCAGATAATACCTTTCCCTTGAATATTAAGTTTATTAGTTCTTTATATCATATTTCTTACTACTGTACTTTCATTTATAGGAAATTACTATTATTGTTACTTAGTTTATGTTAAAGTAGATTATTGGTGTTATAAAACAAAAATCTAGGAGAATTTACTGTTACTGCTTGATAGAGAATTAAATAATTATTTAGAATATATATTATTTTATGAATAGTATATTACACCAAGAAGCCATTTCTTAATAAGTTCTATTTATTTTGTTTTCTGTTTCATAAGATAAAATATTTCTTCAGTTTCAAAATATAAAAGGCTTTATTTGATAATATAATATTTAAATTTTAGTCTTACGTCAGAAATGCCACGTCTATATATGGTTTCATAGTGCTTTCTATAGTTTGCTTGTCATATTCGTAATGGAAATTTTGATCATACTTAAATCTACAAGTAAGTATAATAATTGAGTTGTATTCCACACTTGTCTATTTTTATTATTGCTTTAACAGTGGATTTGTGGTAGCAAACGACATACTAAACTGAGATAAATTAAAAACAGACTCTATTATGGCTGTCTAAACTATTATTTGTATTTGTGTCATGTCTCCGGGGTTAAGTTATACAAAATTAATAATACCATTTAAAAATCTATGTATTAAAAAATAAGGTATAATGTCCAAGACGATTAGTGTGTACAATTTGGTTTGGGAAAAAATACGATTCAAGATGAAACAACCATAAACAAATTTACGGGTGATTTCAATTTCGTTTTTACATATGAAAAGTAATGTTATACTATTTTTTCTGTTAAAGGTCCATACGTTGGTATTAAAGCTTTCCAATCTAACTAGTAACTTAAAATGTTTAATATGTAACAAATTATTATAAAAATGTATCACAAATGGCTTAGAGAATCACATAACATAATCATGGTTTAATGAAAGGGACAACGCGTACGTGGATCAAAAAGCTAACTTATAAGAAATGCAAACTTACTATATTTGATTGTGAAGGGGTTTGTTTGTTTTATTGTAGAGTTATGCATCTAACTTTAAAACAAAACAGTGCTTCAAAAGTTTATTGCGTTTTTAGTTTTATTTGCACTGTAAACACCGATATATGTAATGATTAACAAATCATGTAGCATAATATTGTACTAGTGTTTCGTCTTTACATAATAAAACGTTTATGGATTCATCTAGTTAATAATTAGTAATAATAACTAGTAATAGTTATTATAATTACAATTTATTACTCTTACACATAAATTATTATAATAACGTTTAGATGTACATATTTGTACTTTAATTATCTTAAGATGAACATTTAATAAATCTCAGCAGGTAAAAAGTAAATATTTAACAGTAAATAAAAAGCAGTTAATTAATAAATGTATTTTAATACCTACAAGAAATTGTTATAAACGTTTTAGTAAACTATGTAACGGGCCCCGCCTCGTTGGGTTCGGCTCTCCTGTGTCCGAATCCTGAAGCGGCGTTTTCCCTGGTCGGGCTGTACCTTTCTGTCCTCGCACGGACGTACGGGCGTTGTCAGGATGGTGCATGGCGAGAAGGTTCGTTAAAGAAACGGTAAACTCATGATCGATTTCGAACGTTTATTAAACCATTTAGTACAGCGACTACTCTGTTGGTTCCCTAAAACTAAGTATTACGCCATGAGGCCAAAGCAAGATCAATCCCCCATTTATTATTGAGTCTAAACGCGGACGCGTTTACTCCCAGACTAACTGATGCATCTCCAGCTGCTTTCCTCTAGCGTCCCCCTCCCTTAGTTAACTAGGAATTGTCTTCTCAGCGATGTACCTTTAGCCAGCCTATACTATGTCCGCTGATAGTGGACCCTTTAATATTTAATATCTTTACTTATTACTTATAATTATTTACGAGTTGAGGGGTACCTGTCACAACTAAAATGACTGAGAATACTTTTCACTAAGTGAACCAAGGTAATAATTAAAGCACAACAATACATTTTATTGATCTTGAATGTTTATTGAACTTATAACATTAACTTGTAGTTAACAATTACTTTAAAGTTAAAACTAAATTTTCGAAAGCCCTAAAAATTAGTTACTACAATCATTCGAAGTATATATTTTCTAAACTATATTATAATATTGTAATTTTATATATTAATACATTAATAATTAAAATACCACATCATATATTTTACTAAGAGATCATATAAATATAATGTAAGCATATTTTAACAAGTTACAAAACTTATGTTTTTATTATTGCTAACGTTATTTTTTGTTTGATATAAACTTTGATTTGTATTGAATAAAATATTTAAATAGAAGTACACAGTTTTAATACCAACTGCAATATTTTATTTTATTTCCTCATTATTTACTAAAGTTTAATTATTTATTTCATTGTATTCATTTTTCCTTGCTATAGAAAGTAAGTGGATTGAAATAACAATTTTCTCAAGAGTAAAACTGTAAATGAGTGAGTGTGGGTGGTTTTTTTTTTTGTTTTTTGTTTTTTTTTATCAAAACATGTATATAAATGTGTTTTAATAGCTTTGTTACTGACAACAAACGGACGATCTTAAATTTTGTATTATGTGATCTTGACCTTTAATTTGAAACTAGGTTGTAAAATGTACAATCATATGGTTATTATTGTGAAAAATCATAGGAATAATAATTTTGTTGTAACTGATCATCTCAAAGAAGATGTGAGATTAAAAGCTTACTTCATTAAAAACAGAAAATAATTGACAAAAGTTTAAAAAAAATTCTGATAAATCATAATAGGTAATCTATTTGGTAAACTTCATTTACATGAAATCAGCTTTGGTTTAAATGCATCTTACTGGAAGATGACTAGAAAGGCACTGGAATGTACACCATGAGCGATTCAAAATTGTATAATTAAGTAATAATTCGATCACGCAGCTGAATCGTTAGTGTGAGCTAAGCGAATTACTAAAATTAAGTTTAAACATTTTAGTGTTTCAACCAAATATTTGGGAAATCGTTCTAGTCACGCTGAATAGCCAGCTGCATGTACGAAATATGTTAATAGAATTTGTTTGCCTCACAGACTCCAGCCGTGGCTCACTAGGCACGAGTTTGCACCTCCATCATGAGGCCTAGGATTTTGGACTGCTCTTTGCGAGTTTGCATACAGGTCATCTGCCTCGGATCATAAGTTCCCCATGGTAAAATCACCAAATTGGATTTTGACCGGGTACTTTAATAGTATTTTAATTTTAGATCAATTTTGGGAGAACCACATGGTCTATAAGCTGGTATATTTTATTAGAACAAGTAAAAAAACGTGCAGATTATTTCCCTATATTATTTTTTTAAGATATAAGATAAAACACATATGTATAACGTTTAATGATGCGTTGTGCGGATTATGATCTGTCCTTATTCACCATACCTCAGCAAGAATCATTGGTTTAACTGGTTCTGTTCTATGGGTTAAATTTATTGAACTATAACAGTTTTAATACTTTCAGATTAAAAGTTTAAATTTACGTATATTTTTGGTTGTTGTTCAAAATTTGTTTATAAGCTGACACTACAAATATTGTATAGTTGCGAATGATATTCTTCAGATTAACATTTTAAGACAATTAAAGACACATACAATATACATAAAATTTGAAGGAAAATTAAAATTTCTGAATAAATATCTACAGTAAATCTGGAATAAAATGTAAACTAAACAATTCAAAATCTGGCCTTTAAAGTACTATTTTTAACATATTATACAGTAAAGATAATTTTTTTAAATAAGTAGTATTATGTTATTAATAATCATTTAAAATATGATATGATTAAAAATATTAATCAGGCAAGTTTACAAGGTTTTGTTGTACACGTTAATCTATCACATGATCTTAAATTTGATTTAACATGTTCAAATTTATCTATTTGAATACATAGATAAACTTTATAATGAGAGTAATAAATCAGAGGTTTTCATAGAGATAGAATTTGTTCTTAAACCATACAATTTATCAACCTTCAGTTTATCTAAGCATTATCTAAATGAATTACCTTTATAAAGAATTTTACTAGATTTATTAGCAAAACATGTATTCTGTAATTCACTGAAATCTATAATTAGCCTTTTAAAGTGTACGCGTATGCGGATTTGGTGTACGTTTTCATGCCACACTGAAGGAAAACTGTTTTAGTTAGAATCAATCTTCAAATGTATACAGTTGAAGCGGGAGTTCACCTATGCCTAAGCAATAAGATGAAATCAGCATAAAATAGATTTTTGCTTGAATAAGTAATGCATCCAATAAATCAAGGAATGTATTTTCTGTATTTAATAGAGCCTGCAAGAAAACTTCTATTGGAAATATAATGAATATTTAATAAAATATCAACTCCAATAACGGGTCTCTCTTGTAAAAAATGTCAAACAACTTTTAAAGTATATTCTATAATATTTTCTTCTTACTTTAAAGTATTTACATCCAATTATACTAATGAAGGCGTTTTTATTACCTCATAGCACAAGTAACCAAAACGCAGAGAATAGGTTTGAAAAACGTAGCTGCACTAGAGGTTCTAATTGTAGAGAATTGTAGACGCGCAACTAATTAATTAATTGTTAAAGTACATTCTAAAAGAAGGATATTTCCAACAGAAAATTTAACGACAAGTTTACATAAATATTTGAAAAATTTTAATTTTGTTTTAGTGAATTGAACAAAATAAAAGAGCTGCATGAAAACCCGAGTTACTTTATGATAATAATAATGCAAGGATCAGACGTAAATGTTACGAACTTATATGAAACTGTACGAAATTAAAGAACACATTTATATCATATGATTTTAGATCATTTTACATAAAATCAATAGTGAGAGACAATATGCACTTTAATATTTATTCTGAACACCTAACCATGTCCATACTAAATCTAATCCATAATAATTAAGGCAACAATAGTTAATTATTTAAAAACATAAACTATCAGTTAAAATCTAAATATTATATACATGTCAGTCCTCTTTCACACTATACGACGTTTCATCGTAGACGGAGCGTCGTTGTTTTCTTTGATTAGTCTTGATATAAATGACTCTTCACACAAATTGTTCACGACTTCGTGGCGTGCCAGGTGGCAGTGAACATGACGAAGTTATTCAAACAACGACACAGCGCTTTGATTACTATTTCCTGCATTGAGTATATTCAGATAGTTCTACGTGACGCCGCACAGTAAAGCAACCCCGCCAAAAAGCTCTTAGGAATCTATAACTTTCTAAGATTTTCAGATAGAGGCTTCAAAGTTGGCATACTACCTCTTCTTTTAACGGGGTTTGAATGGTGAGACAGCCCCCCAGATCAAATTGACCATAACCCTTATAAATAGGCTTAGTTGATTATCACTGTAGATAGGTTTTAGTTTTCTTACCGACTTTTAGATCTACAAAATAACGCAATTATTAAGTTCTGAGGAAAACCAATGAAATACAATTTTATAATATAGATAGTTGTCCACAAGAAAATAATCATGAAAAGTTTGTTCCTTATATGCCTGAGTAAATAGTGGAGTGTGATTGGTGGGAAAAACAGAACACTGTTCCTTGTTTTATACTGAACCAATCCTTTCATACTGACTTCTGGCTAGTCCTACATCTAAATACAGAGCGAGTGCCTCCTCCTTGGGTAAAGTTGTTGGTTCACTGCCTTCTTATGTGGGAGCATCTTCCAACAAATTTGTTATATTATATGGAATTGGTTTCTTTCCTAAGGCTCTCTAATTGCTCTATAGCGCAAGTGCAAGTTTCTCAATTGTATAGCTCACCAGTTTTAGCATGGACTTTATAGCAGGGAAAAATATAGGCAAGTGGGGGCGCTGTCCGCTGGAGGGGAAGGGACATTACGCTCTACTTAGACTACTATCAAAGTTGTCGCGACAGCTTTGTGTTGTATTACTTGCAACATGTAAATACTGAATAAGTATGGGCCTTTATATATATATATATATATATAGAGAGAGAGAGAATAAGAGTTTTGTTTGTAGACTGTTGAGAATAGTGTGATTTTTCGTTTATTTACGTTTCATACACCAAGGAATCCGAAACAAGCCTTATCTCAATTTGTGTCTGTCTGATGTCGGTAATGCTCGCGGACCTGTTTCTTGTTCATGATTAACGTTAAAACAACTTATAACGATAGATATAATAACTATTTTAACAAAGAAACAAACATCAGTAACAATAAAAACTAAATTTGTATACTATTTACAAGTGTTAAGTAAAATAAATAAACTTATAACTTATTATTTCAAAAAAGTACATCAGTAGTAGGCCTACGTTTATTCATGTAAAAGTATCGGTAGTAGTGTATTAAAATTGTGTCTTTTAATATTACGCGATGATTTGATATCAGCTGTTCGAATTAATTTAGTGAATATTAAAATCAATAATTTAGTTAGTACTGTAAACGTAAACAAGGCCTATGTTGTCATTTTTACTTCAGGAATGTTACTTAGAAACGCTAGGTTATTTTAAAAATAAATATATTAAATTTATTATTAATATTATTAATCACAGTGTGATGAAAAGTATCCTTCGAAAAGTGTCTTTTTGTCACGGGCCAAAAATTACACGATGAAAGTCATTCACTGTTCTTCGAATTACGCCTAAATCAAAATTATGTCTAACTTTGTTTGGAGTACTAAAAGAAGTGTCAGATTCACTACAACTTTTTTCCTCCTTCAATATTCTCTTTAATGTTCTATTTGCCTGTACAACTCGTTCCTGAACCTTTGTCAAATTAATCGGAGCATTTGTTTCGCCTTCTCTTTTCATGAAGTGGTAAACATTAGCAACGATCTACGGGTTTGGCTGTGAATGAATAACTTGTCTACACCCCTAACTTTGATTTGACACTGCCTTCCATTAAACCTAATTAAACAGATATAAACAATAAAAAATAAACAACGCTAAAGAACAATAATAAACAGCGATAGTTAAATAGTAAATAGATTTGTGCACGGACAATAATGTTATTGAAAACCCGTACAAGAGCTTCTAAACCGACGTATTCCGTTCAAAGCTCGGTAACAGACTGAGCCTCTCTGACCCACACCACTCGAATTAACTCCTAGTCTACTGTGCATCTCAAGGTCGCAGTCCATGCTACAAATTCCGCGCTATATATATTTGTCATTTATGATATCACCTATGTCCCTTTGGAGCTTTCGCTGAAGCTAACAAACTTGTTTTTGACGGCCTCTTCTTTAACTTGGTAAGTCAGGTAATGATCCTTGTTTAGGTAAAAGCAATCAAAATAGCAGTAATCTAGTAAAATATTTTTACTTTCTCCCCCTATACCATAGTATATGGAGAAAGTATTGTATTCGTCAACATTTTCGAGTTTGAGTTTTTGGTGGAAATATCCGTTTTGGGTCCCCCTGAACCTAAAAAAGTGGTTTTCGGAGTGATGTCTGTGTGTGTGTAGGTGTGGGGGTGTGTATGTGTGGATGTAATCAGACCTAGTTTTCTTATAAAATACTGTTCCTGGAACACTTGCCCTATTTTTTTATTAAATTTAGTTTTAAAATCGTTATCCATTAAAAATTAATATTCACTATTTATTAAACCGGAACTTTTTTAAAAATATTATGCACAAGGCAATTAATTTCTCAGTCTTTTAACTTTAGTAATTCATCGACTAAGTCACGGTGTTCAATTTTGTATTTTCTATAGTAGGGACGGAACTCACTTCATTAAAGTAAATATACATTATTCTTGCCAAATACCTACAACTTAACCTACAACAATTTATGCAGTCAAAGCCGCACGCCGTGTCATTCACGGCCTTTGCTCAGGATTCACGTCATCGCGCCCTCCGTTCCCTGCGCACGGCGCGGCGAATCGTGAGAAGGAGACCTTACTATAAATATTAATTTTATACTAAATATATGTGTTTTTAATTTTACATTAGCTGCAAAACAAAATAAATATATATATATATATGCTGTATATAATACATTTTAATCAAATTAAAATTATTCAATAACTTTTACATCTTTCATCTAAAATTTACTCATACCCTTTACACGACTTTACTCATAACTATAAGAGTAATAATAATATAAATTTTATTTCGTTAAGGAACAATAATTATTGACAATGTTAAATATGTTTTAAGTGTAACTAATTTATTTTTGCAATGGGTGCTAAAGCATAAAACCTAGTAAATGTATTTACACAATCAGTTGATCCTAATAATGAGAAGCAATAACACTTCTTAATTCGTCGGATTTTTATGTTTATTTGTAGTTACATATTTTATTTTCATTAAAATCTTTAGATCATTTTAGTAGTACTTGAATCAGCGCGAAAATGCTAATGCAATAGTTTACATTAAACAAATGACTTGAAAATTTAATAGAAATTTACATACTTCTGCAAACTTTGAAGAATAAAAGCTCCAAGTTTGCTTTTAAACACGTTAAGCAATTTATTCACGCGATGATAGCGTATTTTAGTCTTTCTGTCTGGAGTTAATAATACTATAATATATTGAGATGAGATGGACTTCAATATTTTTTGATTTAAACTTCAAAAGTATTATTTTTTATGAATAATGATCTGAAATCAATTTACAGATACTAAACTTTTCGAACATATGCGATTTATTGCATTATTTAATAGCAGACTATTTATTTTTTTTTAACTGATCGCGCAGTTGCCAAATACCAAAACTTAAATTAGTTGCATTAAGTTAGAGTTTATTCACTTTTATTAATGCACTCTAATAAAAATTGCATAAGGGGTACTTAAAATATATAAGGGGTGTTATATGAATCAAATTAATTACAACACAAATAAAACATTTTAAAATGGCAAAGGTGAAATTTACTACACCGACTGGAACACCTTCTCAATAGCAAAAGTAACTGTGTTCCAATATCCGGATAGCAAAAATCCTTTACTATAGTAAAATTCACCTCAGAGTGAGGCGGAAGTTCAAGCCTACCGAGGGTCAGCACGGTCGACTGGTTTCCGTTCCACTCCTACCTGAATTTTGGTTTTTTTAGTAGCGTTATTCAAACTTTTTTTTATAACAAGAAAATATAAAAGTAAATCACATAACGTTGTGTATCACGATCGTCTGTTTATTTTGATACCAAATTTGAAGTAAATCGGTAAATGTTGATTAATTAAATAGTTCTTAGTTACATTAAAAGCTATGCCATTTAATTACTCAACATTAAATTACCCTACCCTAAAGTCGAGAAAGTGACGGCAAGTGTCGATGCCGGTATCATTACCAAAAATCGTTACTATATAATTATGGTTAATTTAATAATTGTGTTGTGTGTAAAAATGTACCAAGAAGTATGTATTTTAGATAATAATTAAGTTGTCTTCTGACCGAAACAAATTAAAGACCTTTTTTGTTCGACTTTAAATTAGATAATATAGTTAGCTCGTATATAGTTCTTTTTTTTAAATTAAGACTTTAAAAAAAATTACTTTAAACATTTCAAACGTGTTTTAGTTTATAGTAAACATTTTTTATTATAATTTAAAGGTGTGAGCTTTATTAAAATGGACCTTAACATCTCATCTAATTCAAGAATTATTTGTAAAAATACAATTTTTCAGATGGCAGATAAACAAATAGAAAAATATATTACAGAATATAATGTATTCCTTTTTGTACATAGAATCAGATAATGTGTGTAAGATAACAAAACTATTCAAACTTACAATTAATATCAAATATATATATATATATGTATTTTTTAAATACAAAATACTTTAACCATATCATGTGATTAATATGAGGGGAGAAATAGCCAGTATTTCTTGTAGACCAATTAATTGTTGTTCTTAATATGGTGTTTAATTTTGTCAAATCGTATTTAAAATATTTAAACCTCTTCAACTCTAACTTTATTCCCAACAGTGACCACAGTGATTAATGCCATCAGAAATAACATTACCAGCGTTACGTAGACACTAAAAGAGGAATATAATAGTCTTTGTAAATGCAATTTGTCATTTCCTGTTAGTAGTAAATGGGTTAAAATGCCCATTTATCTTTTTATTTTTGTGAAAATAATTTCAAATAGACTTAACTACAAAACAATTATGAAACAACAAACCAATACTATTATTGTCCATACTGCGAAGTTAATATTGAATGTTAGAGAGTTAAAAGCATAATATTAGCAAACATTAAAATTTTAAGACATTATTTTATTTTTGTAGTTTGAGAACTTATAAACCACAGACAGACTGGCCTACAGGCGCCGGTTTTATGGTTTGTTTTATGATATAACGTCTAAGCGCTAAACTATCATTTTGCATTTATGACATGGGCAATCAATTTAAATGTGTAATTACACTTTATACAAATATACACATTTCTAATAAACGTAATACTAAATAGCCTATTTGTTTACTACTTGAAAACTGTGTTAATAATACTCCTAAAAAATAAATATGAAATTGGTTAATACTAATGTATTAGAATTAGGACAAGGGAACATGTGGTATTTTAAATTTTAGGATATATTTAAAATATTTCAGCAAATGTTCTATTATTTTAGATGTTACTGACCTAGACAAAAATATCAAAAAATTGTTTACGTTTTAAATGATTCCCGTCAAAACAATGACTAATATATAGTAAATTTGTTTATATTTCAGCCATATAAATAATTATGTGGCCTTCGGATTTGTTGCTGGTTCTGATGTGATTTTTTTGACACTAACTAAAACAAAGCGTTTTAATAAATAGGTTGAATAATAATTTATTTGAAATTTCTATATTTGAAGTTATTCTAATAATAAAAAAAAGCTCCTTCATTTTTCTGTGAACCAGCCTGATAATTTGCTTTTAAATTCCGCAATAAACTTGAGGTAGACGACCAAGTACAGTTGGTTGTGTATGTATTTTTGTTGGTATATGTTTTCATGGCAATCATACTTGTAATGTTATATTATTTTGTAGTATTACTGAAATTTTAACTTTTTACAATATGATTGGCATTAGTTTTATTGTAATTTAGTTTTTACTTGTTTGAATTTATTTTAATTGTTAATAGTAAAAGAGAAACAAAATTTAAAAGATCCTTCGTATAAAATATGTACATGTGTAACTTAGTTTTTAGTTTATGTATTTGGGATTATTTAGTCCATTAAGATTTAGTGTTTATTGGAAGTTTGTTTTTAGTCAAACAATCCAGATTGAGATGTTTGTATCTTCAATTTAAGATTAGTTTTAATTATTTATTTTGTATTCTGTTATATTATGTTGTCCTACATTTTATATTTCGTCAATAAAGGCTGATTTCATTTTGAGCACACAGGATGTTGGCCAATGATATCACATTACTATGGTTAGCTGTATTTTTGAAAACTATTTTACTATATAGTTAAATATGATATTAGAATAAAATTTCCATTTACAGTCCATTTGGCTTGTATTATTTAACATAAATTTTTCCTCAATAAAGTATACTTGAAAAATTTAACATATACCAAGGACATGACTTAAAGCTAGCTTTACGTTTCAACGGTACCGTGATCACCACATATACATCATACATCATATACCACATCATACATATTTGTATTATTTGCTGTATTATAGATAACGTTGGTGATTTTCTCATTAATAAAATTCCTTCATAAACTATTAAACCCGACTCGAACACACAACAAGTACAAAACAGGGATAATGTAACCAAGCGTAGTCTAAGGGAGCAAAGTCTAAGGGTGAAATTATATTGAAGGATGAATAAACAGTTAAACTGCGAGTCAAATAGTTGTCAGTTAATAAATTTGTTGTAAGATTTTCAATATGTATCAACGCATTGTAGATCGTCAACAGTGTTTCATGAATAGCCCTTACTTAAATGATGTGCCTAAAACTAGCGGCATGACTCGCAGTTTTACATTAGACACTACTCTACTATGTGTGTAGCCTACCCTATAAAGACGGATTCCAATTGGACTTGTTGCTCGTTGGAATGACTACTAGTTAACATCTCAAAACTACATTTAATTCATAAAATCCCTTACTCTGATTGCATACTTGTACATAACACCCTGTAGAGGTTTAGTTAGTATATACAGGTTGCACTTTTTTTTTGCTGTTTTGACCTTAAGGCTAATGGAGACGGGACCTACAGTTTAAAGAAACCATTTATAAAATTATTCGGGGTCAATGGGAATTGAACCCGGAACTTTTCCATTGATAGTTGCCATGACGATTGATAAAGATTTGACGCCTTAACAACCACGGCCATCGTGGCTATATACAGGTTACAATCCTTGTATATGCGACATTTAGGTTACCATACACTATTTCTGAATTTCAGCCACTTAATAATACTTTAAGAAAAACATATTTATAGTAATTATTATAAATTGAAATAGAACAATTTGTTATATATATATATATATAAGCCAAATCCACTTATTCACTGATCACGATTTCTCAAAAACTACGGAACTGATTGTAACGGAATTTGGTATGTAGCTTAGGGCCAAGGTGCTCACTAAGAAAGGTTTTCAAAAAATTTTTAATTTGAAGGTGGGGGGTCAAAGATACTAAATCACGATTTCTCAAAAACTACTGAACGGACTGGAATGCAATTTGGTATGTCACTTCCTCTAGGGCCCTAGGTGCTCACTAAGAAAATGTTTTAAAAAATTCGAAATTTTATGGGAGGTTTGGAGGGTCAAAATACTAAAAATCCCCATAAGAAATACATAGCGTAAAATATTTATTGATATAATATTTTTTTTAAATATACATTTAACTTTAATTTTTCTATCCGTGCAAAGTCAGATTGGGCCAGTTAGTAATTAGTATAAAGGTAAACAATATTTGTGTACTTAAACTATGAAAAAAAATATTATTATTATGAATTTAAATTTTTTTCTCAATTTTATTTAAGACTTCAATAATATTTTATTACGTTTATAACGTATATTTTAAAAATCGTTTTGAGCTAGAAGAAGAATTATTATATTTTAAATGTTATATTAAAGTCAAGCCTCAATTAAAGTAATACATTTTAAACTCGATATAATTAAAATATAAAATTTGTGAAATTTTAATAGGTTGTTTTCCTACATAGAATTAAATATTTTTCAATTATTTTGACAGAATGTATGAATTTGTTTCGTAAGGAAATTTATTACGGTATTTGATTTTCTATCCATTCAAGGTAAATCAGGATCAATCTAGTATGATGTTCGTAGTAAGAACGTTTATTGTTTAAATTGAATTGTAGACACAATTTAAACTAAAGAAAATAAGCAATCAAACTAAATTACAGTCAAAAAGATAGATTTACTAATTATAATATTGTTTGCAAACTTAAATAAATTATTATTATCACAATAAGTCATTATTTATATTTTGTTTTGTGAAGTTACGTGCGCAACAAAAGTTGAAACAGAACGTGTATCGCTAATAAAATAGTACCGTGTACATGTTTTGCGCCTTAATGTATAATCCACAGAGTACTAATACCGCATTACAATTTGCATTATGGAACCTCAAAAACTATCATAGATATACAATTTGGACTTTTCCATCATCCTTGCGTGGGAAACTTCTTTTGTATACCTTAAAACATCTACTGTTTCGGAATTAATTTATTTGCAAATGTTCTAAACATATGCAATTAAAATATGTATACAGAATAAACTGAGCGCAAGTATATTTTATGATGCAGCTTTGGCTCCTTTAGTTTATATAGTAGCCTACCAGAAAACATAATCTGTTCCTAAATCGTATTTTAAATTAATAGCATTAATTTTAGTAACCACTTTTGTTGAGTTTGTAATTCAGATGGGGGATTATCTTCTGGTTAAACTTCTTCTGATTGTAGTAAGCAAAACCAAGTTCTGTTATTGAACTCATCATAAATTTTAACGAAAAGCTCATTCATTTTATAAAAATACTTAATTTCAACGCCCACAATGCATCAAGTATAACTATTACTAGGGATGCATGCTTTATAAAAAAGCTAAGCTATGGATTTAAACTCTACTGTTTCAATAAAATTATATATTAATATACATTTTAAACTTGTTGAAATATAATATTAACTTTCTTATGGCCGATATAATGTTGGAATTTCTCTTAGCATAAAGCTGACGACGAAGACGTGTACAATATTTGGCACATTTTTTTACTTTAAAATTTTTTGTAATTATATTTACTACATTTTGTATTGTCTTTTGCACATTTCACATCATTCAGAATGATACCCTTTGTATTCGACGTAATCAATTTAACTGTATTCACTTTACATTGTGGACATAGGAAAGAAGAATTTGATTGTAAAAATGTGTTTAATTCCTTTTAAAATTCAAGCTGAAGATCTCTGAAACAGAACTATTCGAATTTGACACATCATAATTTAAAGGGGATTTCATATGTTCTACATTTACCTGACCAAAATTTTAAACAGTTTTGTCAGTGACGAAAATAGTTTGTTTGACATTTTTAAGATGTAGGTAATTAAGATCGGTTTAGTGCTGTACAGGAAGTGGTTGTAATACAGATGGCAAAATGGGCGAATAGCTAAGAGACTTGCATCGTTAAAGCACATGGCATATACAGATAAAATACTTGAATAACTATTGTAGAAAAGGTGAAATTACAGTTTAGCACATTTCAATGCATTAAGATTGTGATAGTAAAGTTTTATATAAATCGTTTGAGTAGTTTCGGAGAAAAATAATTTGAAAAAAGCCGGCAAAGAAGGTTTCGGACAATAATTCATTTACAAAACGTTGTAGTTATGTTACATCTTGCTCGGTTATAATTTCGTATTTATGTATTGCACGTTTTTATGCAAGGCAACTAGTTTGTATTTACAATAAACAGCAAAAACAGTATTTGTTATTAGTATCAGAATATGGGTAGTACCTGTAAATGTGTATTAATTTGTATTCAAGGTTGTGTATTGTTATACATTCACATATCAAAACTCTTGAAAAGCACACTTTCTTAAAGTGTAGAGAGAGTCACGTCAGACTAGATAACATGTACAACAATACATTTATAAAATACTGATGTACAAAATATAGTGTGTCTAAAAATACACCAAACATTTATATCTTTGACATCCCCGCAAACTTTACTTACCACCCCACTTGTTAGATTTATACACATTTCATAATATCTATTGCTTAGTAACCTCAAATCTAAGTTGGTAAATATCCAAATAAAATTATTAAGATTGTGATATAAGAGGAGTTCTATTATAGGGGAAACAAGCATGACTGGACATATTTAGAAAAAATAATTTAAAATACATAATTACAAATTATTATTTTAAAGTATGAAATCAGTTTTTGTTATGCCACTGGTAATTTCTTCAATAGGCTGATCTGTGCCTGAGTGCACACTGATTATTGGTGCATTAATTAAAATCTTCAACAGAACTATATATTAAAGGGACACATAGTTTAAGTGATCAAATAACTTATTTAAAACCATTTAAAGGAACATCTTTTTTAAATTTCCGTGTTAATTTCACCATCATAAAGATGTAGCCTATATCTTCCTAAAGATGTTTGACATAAAATGTAGGCAGTGGGACGACAGTTTTAAGTAATTTTTCTTACCAGTTTAATTGAGACTAGTGGACCGGGCAATGCTTCGCTATTGCTTGATTTACCTAACCTAAAATTATATTCAGTTTTTGATCCAAATCAGTTGTTGATCAAAATCAGCTGTTGATCAAAATCAGCTGTTTTAAGCTTTTCATACGAACAGCTGTTTTTTGTGCCCCTGATAAAATCAAAAGAAATCTTTCTTCTTCTTCCTTAAGATTGACCTTCCATAAGATTAACATGGCAACTTTGAGGGCCACTGGGGCGAAGCCCTTAACATACATTGAGCTCATTTTAAGGGAAGCACAACTTCAGAGTGAGCTCTGTAAAATGTCAATAAAAACATCAAAATCGGTTAAAAACTCTAGGAGGAGTCTACTCACAAAATAACCCCTAGCTAATTAATTATGTATAGATATGGGATTTTTCTTTTTCCAAAACTACGACGTAAGGCCACGTGGGATTGTTAAAAATGAAAGTTCTGGAAGGGAATTATTGTTCATCTACTAACATTGAAATTGATCATAATATGGTTAAATATGGCAGACAGTATCACCTTAAACAGTAAAAGACAAACAGTTTCCTCTTTGGTCAAACACCACTGCAAAGTTCTATTACAACGGTAGAAATGCAATACAAAGAAGTAATTGACATACGGACGGACAGAGGTGGCAAAGAACTAATCATTCTTAAAATGATTACAGCTGTTTGTTTGCTACTTCAACCAGTTACCACAAAAGAAAACTTGAGTTGTCTGTCGTTATTTGGATATGCAAATAAATGTGTTTATATATCTGACTGACTAATTGAATTTAAAATTCACCTATCTATTAAAAGTACTAACTTTTTTTATTCTAGTGTTTAGGTTTAATCTGTAATTATACGTTTAACTCATAGGCACAGCATGTACACTTATTCTAAAGTGAACTGCTCCACGATAAGAAAGCATTGTAGATTAGATTCCGTATTCTGATGGAATATGAATATGTGAAATGTATTCATAGTTCTGGAACACGTTATTTAAAGTACACAAGTTGGAATGAATACGTTGCTAAAGTTGATTTATCGATAGTAATGTGTTTTATACACGGAGTGAATAAGAAGTAAAGTATCGCAAACACATTAGAACAACCTACTTTCAAATATTTTCTATATTTTATTGTACATTTATATAAGAGATGGTTTTATGTTTTAGCTTTTTCTAAAAGCTTTAAATATTATGATAGTCGTAAAGGAAGATCGTATCCCTGTCTATAAAATAAAATGTTTGAATTGTGTTAAATATGTTTGAATTAATAGTATTATAATAACCTACAAATTAAACGAACTGAATAGTAATTTAAATTTGTTATGATTCTAGAAATATTGCAATAAACTTTGTTTTGAAGTTTTTGCCACATAAACTACTTATTAATAAAACTTAGAACTTACTCAATCAATAAAACCATAATTAATTTAATTTAAATACGTTCTATACTAAATAAATACATATTTTTAAAAACAATTTTGGTAGAATGACTTCGACTATTTGTTTTTATAAATACACTCCTTTTATTTAAAATATAACTATATAATTAATTGACACAGGCACTAAAGTTATTTACTTTACTTATAGAGCTGTATAATGTGTACAGAAATTTAAGTATTAATAGTTCTTTTTCAAGATACTAGAATTGGTATTTAATTTAAATAACTAATTGTTACTTTAGTTTCAGTGCAATGTTTGTTTGAAGAATATTGATATAATTTTATTTGTGTGCAATTTTTATTATGCAAATTGTTATCTATAGAGATTATTTGAAACCTTATTACATTATAATGTTAAAAGCTTTTCTAAGGTTTTCACAAAAGTACAATAAATATTCCAAAAACAGTTTTTTGATATTTCTTTCCTGTTAAATGATATGAAATCTTATTTTAAATCATAGCAAAGGAATGCGTCACCCAATTTTAATTTTATTACAACTGAAACTCTTGGATCTCAAAGCGCTTTAAATTGATCTATATCATATTATGTGTTCATTAAAAATTTTTGAAGTGTGGTGGTAGGAGGTAACGTGGTATGTTTGAGATTTTGTAAATAAGGTTTTTAATGTTAATCAACTGTCTTGAATAACTGTCTCGAGGTCAGACTTCGTATATTATGACTTTCCGTTTATTAAATATGCCAGATGGAAAGTTTTCAAAAACTTAGCATGATCTTTTATTTAATAAAATACTTATTTTGTAAAAAGAGTGAATTTTTTAGCAAATTATAAGTTTGTAAGTTAGAAAGATCATAATTATATAACGTTACAAATGTTTTAAAACTTTAAAAAAATAATAAAGTTGCAATTTTAATTTAAAAAAATACTAAACAAATATTTGTTTAAAATTAATTGTTGGCATCGGAATTATTATTTAAATAAATAATAATGTTTACAAAATCATTGATAAGTTAAATGTCAGTAAGATATAATGTATTTGTTTTAGTTGATGCTTGGTTTTATATTATAGCATGTTTTATGGCAACGCAAATAATTTCCGGAAATATCGATTCATTTAATAAATAATATTATAATATTAAATAAAAAAAAAACGGCTTAGGCCTATAATCTTTCATATTTTGTTTTTAGATTAATAATTGAAAACTAATTGTCAATAATTAACATATGCATTCTGACCGGTAAAAATGTTGCATTTTTATAATAACAATAAACCACATGAGTTAAAGTAGATGTACAGGTATCCTTGATAACTAACGTTAACTTAAAACGGCCGAAAATCTCGGACACATTTCATTAAACTACTTCATTAAATTTATGTGTCATCAAATGTCATTTAACTTCTTTTTTAGAATTGCAACAATTCCTTGGTTATGGTTTTAATGGTTTGATGCATTTTTAGTAAGCGATTTTCAGTTTCCACTGTTGCAACATTCAACTGTTCTAAATTAATTCAATTAGACGTAGCATAAGTATAAGTATAAGTGCCGTTTCGGATCTAACGGTGGACTAAATAATACTTCATAACGTCACTTATAAAAAATGTCTGCATATTAATAAAAGTTTTAACCATAAGTCATAAATCATTTCACTATACAATTAAATTAATATACATTATTTTCTTTGTGTTTATAGTTTCTTCCTTTAGATAAACTGAAATGCATAAGTTTAAAAATAATTATTAGAAATTTAAATGTTGAGATGTAAAGTTTTTGAAATAACTACAAGAATATTTACACAAAAAATTCCAAATTCTCATTTATTGCTATGATAGAAAAATTCGTATTTAATTGGTAAATGTGTAATATTTAGCAAAAACTATTAATGTAAACAACTTAATTATTTCCCGATGCTAATTAACTCCTGTTGTAACTTACAAAATGCAATATTTTCGAAATAGTGTATATATAGTTAATTAATTTTTTTAATTTAACATTGGTATTTTCTAAATTTCCTAGACTATTTTAGCATCATTTTTAAACCCAATTCAACTATAAAAAGTATAGGTAGAACACTTTTGAAAATACAATAAACGTCGTATTATCAAAATTAAAAGCAAGTAAAACCGTTGAATTTATAAAACAATACTAAGGCATTAAATAAAAAAAAAAAATATATTCAAAATAAAATAATTGTGGGAGTTCCTATTTGCAAATTTATAATTACTCAAGCTATTGAAGATTATTGAATATATTTTTATTTTGTTCACCAAATTTTGTAATTATATATTTCGAAAAAGTGAAGAATCACTCAAATATAAAATTGTTCTTCAAATTAATGGTTTCACGATAAGAATTGTAGCTAAGATCAAATATTTTTTTACACATTTAATAGTTTATAGCTTATAGATTTAATTGTCGAAGTCAGAAAGAAATATACTTAAAATCATTAACTCAATACGCCAAATAACTTGTTTAGGTAAATTGCTTGGAAATATTAAAAATATATTAAACTTTTAAAGAAGTTAAAGCATTAACAAAATATTTAAATTATTCTTGAAACAGTATAGTAATAAATTAAGTAGTATGTTAATGAATCCAAGTAAAAAAGCTGCATGGTATATGTTGTTTTTAAATAATATTAATGCAAGTGGATAGAGACAATTACAAACAAATAATAAAATTTCTGTAAATCTAAAAATATTTTGTTACTATATTTGACTATATTTATAACGTACCTATTTATTTATAATAAGTTAATTGTGTTTCATATTAGAAACATAAACGAAGTGTTACAAGAAAAATATATTTGTATTCATAGTTGTTAGTGTATTACTAATTGTTAATATTTTATCTACGACCATTGCAATAAACACCAATAACGCTATTACAAGTAACATCAGAAAGAGGTACATTACAAACCAAAAGCCAACCCGATTGGGTAATGATATCTTTACCTAACAGGAGTCACTTTACATAATAGGCTCTAGACCAATGAGAGCTCGTCATTTGACGGAAGTAGAGTTGTAATAAAAATAACGCTATTCGTACATCAGCTTATTGTACCCATACGTTCCGGATGTTAGTGTGTTATTGTAACTAACCTCAAACGTGAGTTGACGCATTCCGCAAACATGAGTGATAGTGATGAATTTTGTTTAACTCCAGAAAAGAAAAGAATTTTGTTTATAAATCAAAAGAAATATTATAAATTTGTCTTTAACACGTTATAATACAAGTGTGTCATCTACTGTGAGTTATTTATTTATATCCCAAATTTCGATTAGCTCACTATATCTTTACTTCACCTTTTTTAGTATGGTTATGAGTAAAAGGAATGTTAATTTCACTCCTGTTAAAAGGGTATCAAATTGAAGAATTATTACACACTTCTTATTTTTTTACACCCTGTATATTTTTAGTCGTAGATAAAGTAGTGTACGCAACGATTGTATTCAGCCTTTAAGCCACTCGTGAGATATTTAGAACACTCGCTTCGCTCGTGTTCCAACTTACATCTCACTCGTGGCTTAAAGGCCTTCATAATACAATCGTTGCGTAAACTACTATTGTTGTACGTTACCTTAACATGTCCTCAATCTTATTAAAATATCAGAGCAAAGCGTTAAATATTGAACTTTAAGTTATTACGTAATTAAACCTAAACTTTTAATGAAAGCCCTTTATTTATAGTATTTGTGGTGTGGTGTAAATGTACATACATTTTTATAAATCTTGTATTATCTGAGTAACTGGTTGTATTAGTGTTAACTTGAAAGCCTAATTACTTAACTGCATGAATGACCTAGAATTGTTATAAATAGGAAAAATGTACGCTGATTTAATCTATAAACATTTATTTAACGATAAAGGCACAGTCCAAAACTGTATAGTAAAACTATTAACCTTTTGTTATAGTATTTTTAACAACTTTTCTACTGTCAACTATATTGACAGAATTTAATTTATTTCAAATTTAATCAGTATACAAGCATACAAGACTTTTTTCTTGTGTTGAGAGTCAATGAGATAGTTCAATTGAATGTAAAGACATTAGACGTCCCACATGTTATTATAATACGAAATCAACATGAATAATAATTTGGGTATGTAATGGTTAAAGAAACAAATCGATTTATTGTATTCTTATTGACGTTTTTAGTTTGTCGTTATGTTTTTATAAAGTAGAAAATAGATGGATAGCAATTTTTAGTTGTTTTATAAAAACAATGATATTCGGAGGAAATGGAATTTTAAATAACATTTCTTGTCATCTCTGGCATGGATGGCGGAGATGAACTTTCAAGGTAAATAATGGCATCCAATTTTGAAAACAATATCCACCCAATTGACAAATGAATAGTTTCATGCTTGATTTATTCTTGATTTTTCGTCAATATTACTACAATAATTCCACCTTAAATAGTTGCCTTATTAAATTTAAAAAAACAAAAGACGGAAACAATAGACGGTTATGAAGAAATTAGTAGATAACAGAAAATAAGTAGATAAGAAGTAATGTTATTTAATATATTCTTTGATCGAGATCTATTTAGGAAAAGCCTTGAGTTATTGCAGTAAGTTGATGGCACAACTAAAGTAGTT
>JAGFPH010008651.1:0-12058 GCA_018207615.1 Philaenus spumarius
TCTTTTGAACAAATACAGTATATACAAAATCACGACGTTTCGCGAAGAAAAAAAAAACAATTGGCGTCTTCAGGTGATGTAAGGCCTAGGATCTTAGTGGTCGTTTTTTTGCCGTAACCTGAACGCCTAACGCAGGTCGACTGAGTAGGGATCAATCGTAGGTCGTTCAAAGGCTCAACCCCCACTACGTTAATATTATTAATTCCTATATTAGGCCTGTCATAAAGTCTCTGTACACCATAGATAGATCACTTACGGTGGAACTTGGCTGGGAAATACAGTTTTCCTTCACCGACATTGTAGCAGTCTCTTTCTCCAGTTAGACTCTTAACGACTCATCCCAAAGAATAGCACGATTGTTCGCTATGACATGCTCAGTAATTTTAGACCGATTACCTTCGCCCGTTGTTATGCATTCATTGTGCTTAGAAACACGTTTCTTAAATGGACGGGATAAGGTGGGTGTAGTCCATTAAGAGTTTAGTAATTTATCTACCGCCCCATCTACAAATGTCTTTCAAGAATAAAATAATTCGACCACGCAGCTGGACCGCTGACGTGAGTTGAACAAATTTCCAAAATTAAGTTTATATGCATATGTTTTAGGGTTTCAACCAACAATTTGGGAAATAGGTCTACTCACGAAGGCGTTGATCAGCTGTCTGTGTGTACGCAATATATTAATAGAATTTGTTTGCGCCTAGTGGCCTTGCGAGTTTTCACCATTTGGCTTCGAACCGGGTACTTTTATGGTATTTTACGTTTTGGTCGATTTTGGGGAAACCAAGCGAGCTATAAGGTCGCGTAAAAAGACAAAATGTGCAGAATAACATCCTACATTTATATTTGTAGAAAAGAAAAAACTCTAAAAAATTTAATTCTCGTAGTAAAAATCTAAAAAAATAGTTACTTCCCGTCAAAAAACGTACTTCCGGTTGTTGGATTTTTTTGGCTAACGAACTCATCCGAGCCACATAGACTCCCAACACGTATACCAAATTTGGACCAAATCGGACTTAAAATGCGGCCGCTAGAGAGCGAACACACATATATATATATGAATTTTTATGACACCCCAAAACGTGTTCTGGGGACCATGATCGGTGCTCATTTGCTACTCCCGACCTTGGGTCTCACCATAAGGGCCACTGCAATAGCTAATTTTTCCTATGGAAATTCGCTAATAAACGAAATAAATGGTTTGAAATTTAACATTGCTCTTATGGGATAAAAATCCAAGATGTCCGCCACTATAGCAGACCCTTAATGAGCGTATACGGACCCATAAGAATATACCATCACATTTTCGTATTTCTATCTTCAGTAGTTTTTGCTCAAATTGATTCTTTGTCAGCAAGTACAAACTGCTTGTAACCAAAGATAAAGCACCGACTAAAAAAGCATAACCGATAGATCTAAATTCAGATCTGTATGTAGCAAACAAATCAATATGTATGTTTAACAAATATTCTAAAGGGACAAATATAATTTGTTTTAACTTTTTATAGACTTATAATGCTATTTAAATTAGATATTTTCAGAATTTTCCCCACCATCTTGAGGCCATTTTCTTTAGATTGATATGTAATATATACGCAGAGTGTTCATAAAGTCCATTTCACTCCATTTTATTATTTTTGTTAATGACAATAAGTTAACAAAACTTTGTATATATCTTGTGTTACATAACAGGACACATTTTTTGACATATCGGAACCATTATGATTTTGAGGGGCGCTTGAGTGGGTTAAAATTTTCAAATGTAAAGGTAGGTCATGTAATACACCACTGAAAAGCTTATTAAAAGAGAAACAGAATGGAACAATCTAGAGTATCTTGGAAGAGTAAAACAGTATCTTGCTTCGTTTCAAAGTAATGGACAATCAAACATCTGAAAAATGATATTTTTATTATCAAAAATGGTTATTACGTAATTTGTTAGTATTAGGAATAAGTAAGATGTAGGTTGAGGTTAAATGTAACACATTTAAAAAATATAAACCGTAAAAATAACTGTAGTACGGTATCACTAATTTATCTGAGTTTCTATGTCTACTTGAAAACTTTGTGGAAAAATGTAAATATAACCGGGAATACAACACTTGACCTTTGCTCATGGCTTTCTCTACTGTATGCGTAACTGATGAGCCCCACTTTTCATGTACTGATATGATAGCAATACCTCCCTCAATTTGTTCCTGACATTTGTTGTGATAGCACTCAGTATTGATTTTTTACATATGAAGACAAGGTTGAAATTATTTCTTTTACGGACAAGAACATGCTTTGGTGATATAATACAAATATAATCATAGAAGGTTAGATAAGTCAAAACAATTTCTCCTGTTATGCAACACAATATATATACGAAGTATTGTTAACTTAATTTCAGTAAAAACTAGAAAAAGAACACTTTTTCGAGACTTTGGCTCGTACGGACAGAATACATGAATTGATCAGTTTCCCGTACCCAAAAACATATAAGACGATGCCCCACACTGTATTTTCAAAATTTCGACCCAAAAACATGACCCCAACACACTACGACTTTTTAACTGTCAAAATCGGGTTTCCCGTACCCCAAAACATATAAAGCAATACCCCACACTGAATTTTCAAAATTTTGAACCAAAAACGTGACCCCGACTTGTTACGACTTTTTAACTCTCAAAATCGGTCTTTCCATACCCAAAAACATATGAAGCGTTTCCCCACACAGAATTTCGAATATGTTGACCCAATGTTTTCAAAATTTTGACCCAACAACGTGACCCCGACGCGCTACGACTCACGCTAGAAAGTTTAAAAGCGTTCCAACTCTTCGCAATAAAATTACGAAGATTTTGGTACCACCAGAAGTTTTCTACGACGTCTGTGAGTGCTTATATCGTGTTTACAGAAAAAAGACACAGAAAATTATCGCATGATTTCAATACTTCGGCATTGTAATGCGAGCCGAAGTAAAAATAATGAGGGGGTTAAATGTAGCTATTAGGTAATTTTCACAAAATTTTTCTTACCACTGAAAATTATAATGTGGATATTTAAAGTGGTTTAAATTACAGTGGTTTCATTTTGGTAAGCCATAAAAGTATGTTTTTATTGTGGACCGTATGACACGTTAGTTCGCCCGTAGAATTTAAAATAAAATAGATCCAGTCTGAAGAAGAAGATAATAAACCAACCTATTAGTTACTAAGTTGACCTACTAATTATGCAATGCTATTTACTTGATTACATTCTTCTTTACTTCATCAATATTCTAACTGTTGTAAACAGTATTCTCCCGTGTAAAACATGATTCTATACTTTTACATTTTTTAAAGTAATTAATTAATTTGATTTAAGCTCATAGTTAATTTTAAGGAAAATATCTAAAGATCATAAAAAAATATGTCAGATTACGTTTTTATTTATAACAGCACAAGTTTTCAGTTCCTTTCATAAATAGGCCTATTTTACTTTTAATCATTTTTTACATTTTTTTTAAATTAAGGTAAAACAAAAATTAATAGATTAAATTTGTATTTAGTTTATAATACTGGTTGTTCTAAACTATGAAAAAGTTTAATTAAAATCATATACGTTGTTTTTAAATTACATCTCAATAAAACTCATTCAAACTGTTCTCTGTATAGTGTAGGTAGTGTATATAGTATTTTACAAAATATTAATAAATTTTAAAGTGAATATTCGTAACTAAAACCTTTGATGAATTAATTATAGAAGCCCCTACGGCATAGACGAGGTTATTAGTGACCTACTAGCGCTAATTCAATCAACCTCGGACGGAGCTTCTGCCCTAATTGATTTACAAAATTACCAGTGCATGTCACCTTACAGCTATAAACCTAATATTAACTTCTGAAAGCTTTCTCCGTGTAAATCGAACCTGACGGGCTATAATTATTAAAACGTTTAATCTCTTCAACTCCCTCAGGCTCTGCTGCAGTGAAGTAAATTGACAAATGAAGATACTGCCTTTTCTGAAATACTATTTGTGTAGTTATCAAAGCCATTTTATGAATAATACAAACTAGTACAACGGGTCCTTTTCATTTCCAGTGACCAAATTATGTTGGGCCTTACTTGGAATATCGGAGAAACTGTAAAAAATGAGTTTAAAATTGATTTACTCTATAAAGAAAAGGCAACCAGTTTAACTTTTTTTTAAATTGTAAATATTTTTGACAAAGAACACAATTTCGCCGCAATACTATTAACTTTTTAATATCTGACATCTAATCGAAAAATTGGTGACTTTTTAGTGCATAAGAGTATTTATTTATTTATTTCTCTCGCCTTTGACAAAAATACATTTTGTATAGCAAGCGTTATTATTACAGGACTATTAAAACATTACATAGACAACAAACACAACATCAGCACCAGCCAAAACAAAAAACTACAAAACACATCAATAAACAAAATAACCAATGATATTCACATTCAAATGTGATAGCAACAACATCTAAAATACAACAAAACATAAATTTTTCTTCTTTTTGCAACTTTATGCTTCTTAAAACTAATTTGAATATATATTAAATTTCAACACTACCAATACTTTTTACATTTAATATAATTTTGCGCTTCCAAAAATTACTTTCCCAATATAGTGCCCTGAAACATATAAGAAAGAAAAGCACCTCCATCATTAGGTAGATGGCAGCCCCATGAATTCTTCTATAGAATAAAAGGTGCCCTGCTTCAAGTATCTCAACACATCCCTCTTTCTGTCATTACTTTAAGCCTATTTTGTGGAAGACAGTTGTGTAGAATTGCCCCAGAAACTGCTGGTGACTTTGAAGTTTGAGAAAGCCTGTGTTTAAGAATGGTTAAATTGTATGTTTCTCTTGTATTGTATCTATGTATCTGGTAGTGTACATCTGCGTGGAACTTCGAAAACGTGATGGCACTCAGAGTATAAATCGATGGGAAAGTTAAAACATCAAGCTTTTTGAAAAGAAGACGGCAAGAATCTGTATGCTTCTTACCAAAGATAGTTTAAAAACCTTTAACATTGATCTCGTTGAAGCATTTCCCCACACAGCAACACCATATTGAATATGACAGTAAAAAATACCATAATATGCCATCCGAAGAACCGGCAAAGAGCACCTTGATAACCTCTTCAGAACATAAATTGAGGAGTTTAATTTTGCGGACAATGCACTTATATGATTACTCCAATTCAATTTTGAATCAATTGTCAAACCGAGAAATTTTATATTTTCTACTTCAACTAATTGATAATTATCTGCAAAGACGTCTATATTGCACTGCAATCTTTTCTATTCTTTGCTGAGAATGAGATGTAATTTGTTTTTTCTAAGTTTAGCATGAGATTAAGTCTTGTGAAAACTGTATGGCCTGATTTAACGTTATGAAGGATTTAATCTCCAAAGTGCTATGGTCTTGATCAGATAAGATGAGGGTTGTATCATCTGCATACATAAGGGCTGAGCCCCAACTCAATTGTAATGGCAGGTCATTAATATAAACTATAAAAGGAACTGAACCCAGGATCGATCCTTGGGGTACCCCATGGTTAAAAGTAAGTATGTCGGACTTATGTACTTTCCCCTCAGCATCTGTAAGCTCTACGTAATGAGCTCTATTTTCCAGATACGTTGTAACCCATTTCAGTGCCTTTCCATGAATACCATATCTTTTTAATATATTTAAAAGCACATCATGGTCCATACAATCAAACGCTTTGCTCGATTAAACGCCTGCGACAATGAAATTAGTTGAACACATTGAATCGAATGAAGGTGGTCACATCATGCGACAGCGACCTGCGACAGATTTCCGAACGCAACTGGCTGCGTTTCTTTGTGGCTGCGGAAAAACGCATCCCGTGTTAGCTTATGGAGCCGGCTACGAGTACGCGACAAGTCGCAGCGTACTGCTTCCCCGACTCTGTGCAGTCCTGCCATTCCAGTGTTGTGAGTTGAGATTGGCAGTATATTATTTTCTAAACATGTTGATATTTTTATTAGTGAAATCAGTACTCGGCCCGCTATATGGGATAGCTTAACATTTGCAGTTTACCTTCATACCACTTTGCAGAAGTGCACTAAAAAAGGATTTTGTAAGGAATTGATTTTAATAAGGTTTGAAAATTTTAAAAATACGGGGTTCACTCCCGACCTTATAACAGATAAAACAGCTGATTTGAATCAACAGCTTTGCATTAAATATTCTAGATGTGGCCTATACTTTGTAGCCAAGCACAAAACTGAGATATTTAATAAACTATTCACTGTGACAGCGTGTAGGCTAAGGGATTCTTTGCCGGAGAGTTTAAAATGCATCAATGATAGTGTTCAGTTCAAGAAGGCTTTGGGTTGTTGGTTTTGCTTGTTAATTAATGACTATACGACCTAACAGCAATAGCCAGAAGCAAGTCCTCGCTCTTCATCGAAGTCATCTTGTCGACAGCGACTAGACGCAAAGTGTGGCCAACCCCCTTGCGACAAAGCGCAGCGAAACAAAATCGTCTGTACTCGTGCGTTTAGTCGCATGCGACAAAATCGCATAGTGTGGCCGTGGCCTAACGCTTTGTATTTTTGCGTATAGGCTTTTTTAATGTCGTATTACAGGAAAAAATCATGAATAAAAGTTGTAGATTATTTAATTGTGAATTTAATTATGTAAATGATAGTTTATAACATAGAATATTGAGAAACTGTGGAAAAGAAATTCAAATTAATTTATAAAAGAATGCAGCCGGTTTAAATTTGTAGCGAGTTTCCGTAGGAAAGATGAGTTTTTGCAGTAACTCATATGGTGAGACTTAAGTCCGCGATTGGTCAATGAGCACTGATCATGGCCCGCGCAACACGTTTTGTAATGTCATTAAAAATTGTATATATGTATGTACACATAAATGTGTGTTCACACTCTAACTGCCGCATTTCACGTCCGATTTGGTCTAAACTTGGTACAAACGCTGGTTTTCTAAATGGCTCGGACGAGTACATTAACCTAAAAATTTTACAACCGGAAGCACTTTTTGACTGGAAGTAATTTTTTAGGTTTTTCGTACCTACTAGAAAAGAAATTTTTTTACGAAAATAAATTTAAAACCCTGGAACTGGCAGAAGGCCATGCATGGCCTTCTCTCAGGGGCAGAACGCAACAATTTCACACATTTGCGAAAATTTGCATATATTTGCATAATCGATAATTTAACCCACTTAGAATCATCCAATCGTTATAAAACTGGCACCATTGGAAAGGAAATGAATTAAATTTAAATTTTGTATTTACAACTTTTTCGTAAAACGTATATTTACATACGTAATCATCGTTTTAAAATATGCACATCGGTCTACAGATCTTTCCGTGCGCGAATATCCATACAATTGTACTGTTATTTTCCACTTCTTCAACGTTTAAGACCATCTAAACTAATATTTCTTTGGCAATTATAACGATACCATTGGATTCGTCAAGATTTTATCTTTCTGTTGGTGTCTTCCAATCAGATGTCACTATAAAATTAGTAATTTTCCTAACAATTACTGTAAACCCTTGCGATTGTACGTTTCTCAACCAATGAAACAGCCCATTTGTCAACGGATATTGTGAAGGCACTGCCTTATGTTTTGACAGATTTCTTTACACCATTTTGTAGAGCAAAGTCTGAAGTTTGTAACAGTGGTAAGTAATCCAGAAATAACCGTTTTTTTGTTCGTCTAGACAGCAGTGGAAAGTACATAATTAGGGCATTCTAGTGAGAACGTCTAGCGCGTGGGTTCCCACGGTGTTTATATGACGTAAGCTGTCCGTAGCATATCGACTGTTGACTCTTCATTAGATTGATGTCATTTTGTTATTCAAATAAATATAACTCAAACACTTTTGTGAACTAAGGAAAGACAACTATACCGTTCTTTTCTTTGATTTATCTTCTACACTTTGTTATAATAATATTTCATTTTTGGGCAAAGCATATATTAGTAAATGACGTTACAATCTGCTAGGCCTAGGTTTGTTACCAGTCGTGTACTTGGAACATAAAAATTGTTTTTTTTTTCAAAATAAAAAATTTGAAATTGATAAATGTTTTTATACAGTACTATTTAGAACTAAATTACGAAACTTTTTTACATTTATGAAAAAAATTACAAAAAATATTTACTACTTTTTATGTAGGCCTAAAGTTGAACTTTTTCCTTTCGTTACTGAACATTTTTGTTTCTTGAGCTAATTACTTTTACAATTTCAAAATAAACTAATTTTTAGTGGCATATTTGAATTCTTTGAAGTTTCTTCTACAAAAAAGCTACTGAACACTTTTGGATTGGGGTTCATTTACTATTTTTGGCGAATTTTTAAAAATATGCTTGCAAAACGCTAAAAACGGGATGGCTAATTTTAGCTTTAACCATGCCAGTTCTAGGGTTTTAAGAGATTATTCTGCACATTTTTTTTTTACTCGATCTCATACTGTCCACGAGGCACGAGATAGTGCCTGGGTTCTTGCCTAGATTTAGTTTGCGCTTGTAGCAATGTGCCCCGGCCGTCTCTAGTACAGAGCCGCCGTGAATGTCCGCAGTATCGTTATTAGACAAATGCTATTTTAAATCGAACGTGGAATCATGGTACAAAATAGGAATCCTTCAGTGTTTTTATTTTCAATATATATAAAAAATAACATTATTAGTAGATGTTGTTGGAAATATGTATGCAATTACTGCTGTGAAAGAACAAAATTTATATACTGCTCGTATGTACGTTTACTTAATTACTATACTAAATTTATTTTAATAGATTAACAGATAACAGTTTTAAAGTTATCATAATTCCGATTAGTAGTGTTGAAATAATATTAATAATATGTACTTAAAAAACACGGTAACAGTTTGGCGTAGTAAAACAGTTTCCCCACTTCTGCACTGTTTTTATTTTTCTTTGTTAGTGCCAAACGCTAGTGGTAATACAGGCAGTCTTTGTCTGTGATACTTCCTCTGTCTTTGTCTGGGTTTGTCTATTTTTATAACTTAAGTCATATCAAGCTTTCGTTTGCTGTCAGTAGCATTGTGTTGTGTACCTCTTCTAACAATCGTATTTCCTGTTAGAAATAAACTTACATTCAAAATATTTTACAGTAACTTAAATTTGGTTAATATTATTGCACTTTATAGCTTTTTTATTTTTAGAACCTCCTGTACTGTATATTTTTAAACTTAATTTACTCAATTTATTTATATGTAGTATGATATTTAAAGTGCCTGTACTAGGTACACATTTTTCATTTACTGTATTGTTTGTGCTGATTTCCTTGAGAATTTAGTCAATAGAATTAATTTGAAAAAAATTGGGTGTTTTAATTACTAAAATCCATTTTAACATAATTCTACATGATCAGTATCAATACTAAGCTATATGACGTTATATTTCTGCTATCGCGTCAGTCCCCGTTACTCACCTTTGCGCCTGCTAAACACGCGATACCGCATGAGGACATGGCTGTAACGGCCAGGCTCCAGGGACCATCTCGTGCCTCGCGGACAGTAGCTAGTCTGTTTCGCAAAAATCGATTAAAAATTAAAATACCATAATAAAAGTACTTGGTTCAAATTCATTAGGGGGGGGGGAGGGGTTAACAGCTTCTGTTACAAGGCCAATGGCTGGAATCATGAAGCCAGTTTGTCCACTGCGAGCGAAGCAAAGCAGTCAAGGTCAAGGTGCAAACGGACAAAGTGCAGTTGATAATCCGAGGAAGCCAATACGAGTTTTTCTACTGCGAGCAGAACGAAGCAGTACGTGAACCTGGGTTGGAGGTTGAGGTGGAAACAAATTCTCATAAACTATTTCGTACACGAAGGCAGCTATTCAGCTCCCTCTTGCGTATACCTATTTTCCAAATAGTTGGTGGAATCTCTAAAATATATAAACCTAATTTTGGAAATTTGCTCAACTCACGTTAGCAGATTGATCGAATTATTTAAATTATAAATTTGTTTGGTACCTTGACAAATAATAAAACTACCAAGCATGCAATAGTTAAGCTTTTAAATATTTTACAAATATATTTATATATATAAATAAGTGTTCAAACTCTAACGGCCACATTTGGTACACATGTTGGTTTCCTAAGCCGCTCAGACGAGTTCGTTAGCGAAAATCCAACAACTGGAAGAACGTTTTTCATTTTAAGTAAATTTTCCGAAGTAGAATGAAACCTTCTGAATTTTATCTAAAATAATAAAATATAGGATATTATTCTGCACATTTAGTTTTTCACACGAAGCTATAGATCATCTGGATCGCCAAAATCGATCAAAACGTAAAATACCGTAAAAGTACCTAAATAATATCCACTTGGGGAATTTTACCGTGGACAGCTTCTGATCCGGGTGGCAAACTCGCGAAGCAGTCCATATTGCAAGGCCGTAAGGTTGAGGTGCAAACTGGAAAAGTGAATTTTTCCACTGCGAGCGGAACGAAGGAACGCGTGAGCCCGGGGTGGAGACTAAGTTGAATACAAATTCTCCTAATATATTTCGCACTCGGAGGCAGCTATTCAGCACCTTTGTGAGTAGACCAATTCCATAAATTGTTGATTGAAACCCTAAAACAAATACACAATTTTATAAATTCGCTAACTCATGTCAGCGGGTCAGCTGCGTGATCGAATAATTTTACTTTTGATTATTTTGCACATTTTAGTACAATATCCCAATCGACGTATACAGTTTGTCATAGCACAGTTAGAATAGAAATGCATTGACGTACAGTGTCAAAGGGTAAACTAATTCGTAATTTTGCAAGACCCTATATTTGTCCACTAAATATTCTTTTTTGCAGGAATTATTCAAAAAGATATCATAAAATAAAGGAACTATGATCGTGACGAAAAGACCCTGCGGACGTAACTATTACGTTTATTAGTATCTGCGTAACCGTCACATGGAAAGAGTTAATTCTGCGTTTTGTCTCAACAGACATTAAGTAGCAGATAAATATTATCTTTGACAAGAAATCATTAAGAACGACTCGGACAAAGCGACCTGTCCAGACATACATTTGTCATTAAGACTAACGGACGGACGTTGGAGGATTGTTCTGGGAAATTTCGTTGTGTGTAGAATTAATTTAATAGATCAAAGTCTATCAATCATACAAGATAACGTACGAGAAGTCAACGCACGGGGTTTGTGTATAATACTGTAATCCTACGATTGATGATTCGATTGTAATGCTGTATACGCCTTTATGTAATTATTTTAAATGGGCAGGTTTTATAAGGTTTAATAAAACCTTGCTAATATGTTTCGACAATATGTATCTGTTTTTGTTTTAAAAACTTACGTAACAAATAATTGGATTTAGAGCATCAAAAGTGTTTATAATTGTAGTACAAATAAGAGCAAGGTAGTTCTAGGAAATGCTTAGAAGTTTTCTGGGTACATTATTATATTATTCTTAAACCATTAAGAAGAAGCCCGGACATATGAGAATATCATCTCAACTATCACTCGCTCTGGATTAGTCAAGGCGAATAAAGATGCTCACAACACTCTGGAGAAGTCTGATAGCATTTAGTACACTTTCCAGTACGCTCAGAAACAGCCCGGGCGCATAAGTTTACTCTTACACTCACGGAAGGAGTCAGGGCACCTCGAAATGTCAGTTCGCATTTAGATACCCTATTCACAACCCTCAGGAAGAGCCCGGTAGATAAGTACATACTTACACTCACGGGAGGAGCCAGAAACCTCACGATATTCTCGCAACACTCGGGAAATGTCAGTTCGCATTTAGATACACTATTCACAACACTAAGAAAGATCCCGGGCGAATAAGTACACTCTTACACTCACGGGAGGAGCCAGAGAACAACACGATATTCTCGCAATACTCGGGAAATGTCAGTTCGCATTTAGATACACTATTCGCAACCCTCAGAAAGAGCCCGGGCGCATAAGTACACTCTTACACTCACGGGAGGAGCCAGAGAACCTCACGATATTCTCGCAATACTCGGAAAATGTCTGATCGCATTTAGGTGCAATATTCACAACCCTCAGAAAGAGCCCGG
>JAGFPH010008651.1:12068-41059 GCA_018207615.1 Philaenus spumarius
CTGATCGCATTTAGGTGCAATATTCACAACCCTCAGAAAGAGCCCGGTACTTAAGTACACACAATGACAAGTCAAATCAATCATCAAACAGTTTATAATCTTCTGAGTAAAATAAAATAGTTAAAAGAAAATAAATTATATTGTAAGATTTGTTTATTTAGGTATCCCACGTTATAGAGTATTCGGTTGTGTAATAGAATCTAGTTAATTGTGAATTCAATATAAAGGCAATTCAGTAGAACAAAGTAAGTAAAGGCGTTAGTTTAAACATTCTTGATAGTACGCTCGTGTAAATTTTTTTTTATAAACGACCCGGTCTCACCTTACGATTGCTTTTTTTCTCTCGAGAAACGCCTACAAGGGCGTAACAATACATATGCAGAGAAATCATAGTTTTTAAGTAATTTCACTTACTAGGTCGAAATACATACTTGGATTTGTAAAAATTCTTTTGCAAAATGTATATTTGACTAGCTTGCCCAAAATGAAAAAAGAAACGCTTCGAAAAAGAATAAACTAATGATTTTTTCAAAAAGTTTAAGAAAAGTTTCTAATTGTGATGGGTTTGATAGGTATAAATACACCTGTCTATAAATTTATTTATTCTATGTAAATTGTAATAAATAATAATCGTTTATTGTAAAAGATAGTTGTAGAAATGCAAATTTAATATTAAGCTATAAGACTCTTCCTTTGATAAAGTGAGTTTAGAAGAATAAAAGCAAGTAAATAGCATTGCATAATAATATGTAGGGCGAGTAACCCAGTAAATGATAGTAAATAACTAACTGCTTACAGTTTTAATTTCCACGAATGGACTAAAGCGCGATAATTAAAAAAAAAAAAAAATAGTGTGCTTAAGACCACACGTTGGAAGTGATAACTTCTATGACCAATTTATATTTTTTTGTCCGTACTAATATTAGAGGAGGAGGAATAAGGATAAAATAATTTAAAACATTAATGACTTTGCTGACTTTGGTATTTAATATACATATAACACAAATATCATATATATATATATACATACATACTATATCTCGAGCGGTGACGGTCGCGAGTTTGATGCTTTTTCCTCTCCCAATAAGAAGTGCTATGTGGTATATTCGCGTTGCGTTCAAAAATTTGCAGCTTAAAAATGTTCAATCACTTCAGGTTAAAAAGCAATGTTAAATTTCTTAGAGTCTCAATTTACAAGGTTATAAAAACTAACCTGACATTGTTTTCGACAAGGGTTCCGTACGTTCCCCGTCCTGGAAGTTTTTCAAAAATGCTTTAATAATAACAACCACCCATCAAAACTTATACCCAATATACCGAATTATAACATTAAGCATAGAAGAAGAATTTTTAAATAGTAATAATTCGATCATGCAGCTGAACCACTGACGTGAGTTGAGCGAATTTAGAAAGTTTTGTTTATATGTTTTATGGTTTCAACCAACTATTTGGGAGATTGCTCTACTCACGAAGGCGCTGATTAGCTGCCTACATGTACGAAATGTATTATGAGAATCTGTTTGCACCTAAGTCTCCGGCTTTGTGAGTCTGCTCCTCGACCTTGCGGCCTCGGGTCAGAAGATGATATCTAGGTAAAATTGGCCACGTGGATTCGATCCAGATATTTTATGGTATTTTACGTTTTGGTCCATTTTGGAGGAACCAAACGGGCAATAACATCATGTACAAAAACAAAGTGTGCAAAACCAAAAATGTTTCTAGTATGAAAAATCTGAAAATATTTTCATTTCTGGTCAAAATACGTGTTTTTTTTTAATGTTTGGTCAACGAAATTATCCGAACGACTTAGAAAACCAACCTGTGTACCAAATTTTTACAAAATCTGACGTAAACGTATAACTACACTCAATTCCACGTTCACCGGGCAGTACAGGTCTTACGGGAGGTAAACCATGCTACTGTCATTACTGGGAACATGCGTCAAATGTCCGAGAGTTGAGTGGGATTTGATAGGTTTTTTTAAGACCGATGAGACTACCGTTTGGATAACGGAGACTACCGCTCCGTACTCCACGGTGAACGTGGAATCGAGTTGTAGATCATGTATCACTGAGGGTGACGACTTTGTCGTTGAAACGCGTTCGATTATTGAACGTATTTGTGTGAGACTAAATTAATGTATTGGTTTTTTTTTATATACCGGGTGTCCCACGAAGAGGTCCCTATTTTTGAATTGATATAACAGACGTATAGAGTGCGCTACAGACTTGAAATTCTACAGTCGTGACTAACACATATGTAAAAGAAATACCCCTGAGTATCAGTTAATTCTGACTGATCCAAACAAAATGGAGTAAAAACAAAAAAAACAACAAAATCAGCAATCGTATTTTAAGGGTAAACCTACTTTTATTTAGAATAGGAAGAGCTACAGCTGTTTAGACTATTTTAAATCTATCAGCTGACTGCGTGTATCCACAACAATGAACATATTTCGTAATAAACATTTTCATTTGTTATTAAGTTGCATTTTAAAGTGTCTTATGTACCATGCCGTTTTCAACTGAGCAAAAAGTGAAATGTTTTTCCTGGGCTATTGCCTTTGAAAATGATTATGAAGCAATAAGGTGTTTTAGGGAAAGGTACCCAGGTGTAGTTCCACCGTCAAGGAAATCTATTCGTAAGTGGAAGACTATCCTACTAGAAACGGGGTCAATAAAAAAAAAAAATAAAAAAAATACCATAGATCCTCCAACATAGACAATGAAGAAATCGTATCCAAATCGTAGCTTTTATGGAATCTCCAAATACGCCTAATTCAGTAAGAAATGTTTAATCTGCTTCAGGGATACCGAAGTCATCTGTCCAAAGGTATGCCAAAAAGAACAAAATCAAACATTATAAAACTCATTTAGTTCACGGACTGCTTGAAGATGATCCTGACAGACGATTGGAATCTTGTTCGAAAATAATTGAAAAGACTGACGTAGATAGCAAATGGCATGAAAAAATCGTGTTTTCAGATGAAGCGACATTTTATCGAACAGGAACTGTAAACAGGTATAATTGTAATTACTATAACACAAAAAACCAAATATCTTACAAGAAGAGAAATTAAAATCAACAGGTATAACAGTTTGGGCTGCTGTTACCAAGGATGGTGTTTTGTCGCATGACATATCCCGACAAACAATGACTGGAGAAAGGTATGCATCAGTTTTAAGCAATCACATAGTTCCTCATCTTTCTCAGCCTGAGAAGAAAGAAGTTTTTTTCCAACATGATGGAGCTCCTCCGCATTATGCTAATGTGGCCAAAGCAGTTTTGGACCAAAATCTTCCTAACCGTTGGATAGGTAGTGGCAGCAGCTTCATGGACTGGCCCCCAAGGTCTCCAGACTTGACTGTTTGTGACTTTTTTCTGTGGGGCTTTTTGAAGGAGAAGGTTTATTGTCATAACATTGCGACAGACGATGAACTAATGAGGTTGATCGAAGAGGAACTGTTGTTGATACCTCGAGAGTTGTTCAGCAAAGCGTATGACTGTTTTCTACTTCGTTGTCATCAGTGCATTGCGATCGATGGACATCAGTTTGAATAAGGTTTATGGATCAAATAGATTTAATTTATTTATGATTTACTTATATCTTTAATTCCCTAACGTTGTTTAGTGCTTAGTAACATCGTTAAAATTCAATAATTATGTTGTAACACTTAAGCAAATAAAACTATTTTAACGAAAAGGTACTATTTCTTTGATATCCCGCCATTTTGTCCTAATGTGTCAGAATTAACTGATACTCAGGTGTATTTCTTTTACATATGTGTATGTTAGGACTGTTGAGTTTCAGGTTTGTAGAGTGTTCGGTGCATCTAATATATTAATTTAAAAATAGGGACCTCTTCGTGGGACACCCGGTATATAATTCGTTCTCACTAGTCATGCTCAATGCTTATAAATAGATTTTTTTTTAAGCGAAAAACCTGGGTGGTTATTATCGCCTACTTATAAAAATAGTAGAGTAAGTTGTAAATTGATGTTTGATGTTTGAGACCAGTGAATGGATATGACAGCCGTCAAATACATTACAGTACCCTTCCTTTAATCCGGGAACTTCAGCACTTGATCATGCTGGATTAAAACATTTTCCGGATTACAGGATGATTGTTGAAAGAAATAGCAGAAATTATAAATAAACCAAACATGAAAACTAAACAAAATTATTATTCTTAAAACAAGAACAAATAGTATGAAAATATTAAATACTGTACAATGAAACATGAAGATGCAATTAAATTGAGTGTCTTTTATACATGAAGTTAAGCGTAAAGGCCGATCCATCTAAAACAAATCTCAAAACAAGTATCAGTGCATTGTTGTACGTCTACTAATGCTTTTTGAGGTGTAATCTTACCTTGTTCTACCTCAGTTTCGGGTATTCACCTATCATCAGGAACACTTAAAAACATAATTAGACACAAACGATTGTTATCGTCTCCGCATGTGTGAAATGTGTTTTGTGTTTGTGTATATATGACTAATTACATTTTTAGTCCTGATCCTCATCATACCCATCGGTGAATAGCCAAAACTGCGGTAGAACAAGGTAGGATTACATCTCAAAAAGGATTAGTAGACATACAGCAATATACTGATGTTAATTTCACCAATCCGTGGGCTATCACAATGGAGTTTAAACACAAATAAGTGTTTTAGTGTTCTTTGTTGTTATTATTATTTTTTGTATGAAATAATTTCAAATGATGGGTATTTTAACTATTATAGTTCAACATCATTGAATGAACTATTCAGAAAATGTAGCATTAGACAAATGTAGCAAAATTTTCGAAAATTTATTAAAAACTATAGCCGACAGAAAAAATGTTTCACATATTTTTGATAACATAAATAAAACTATATCAAACCTTATGCCACACAACACCATCATTAAATATTTATTTTTTAGGGGTTCTGTGCGTTGCCATGGACACTACGTAAAGCCACGCTGTATAAGATTAAGTAAATAATTATTGATTGGTGTGTTTGCGGGTTAGCTAGTTTTACAACAGTGCCAGATTTCAGATTGTTAACTTTTCCTTTCTAGAGAAATTTTACTTTGACAGACAGCTAAAACAAGTCAAAGTGAATTTTTTTTATTCATATCTGTAGTAGAGTTGCAGCAAAATACTGTCGCCTTTAAAAAGTACAGCAACATATCTAAAGTTAAAATACAAAATTGTATCACAAATGTTCGATGTGAACCTGCTTCTAAGCGTTATTCGAGCTCTGGTCAAGTGCATTGAACAGTACATCGTCTCCGCTCTATTGATGCGGTTTTTAGGTTATGCACTTGAAGTAAACCTGTAGTGTCGTCTATCCTACTTGTTCGGCTAGTTTTTTTTTTTTTCATATCTGGAACAACAGGTTATTTTATTCGAGAGAGGTTGCCTGTAGTACCGAAAGTGTTGTAAATTGTTCTCGTAAATAAAAATTATAATGATATTAGCTTTAGGGGTTTTCAATATTTTTTACGAAAACGACAAATCAACCTGACTTTAACCTAAATTCTGAACCAATAAAAGTGACCATGGCTAGAAGAATATATTATGCATCGATGGTTTACATCAGTGAAAGGATTTGATGGGTCCCAACACGGACCCAACTGTGCTAGCAAAAAAGGAAATCTTGTTATTTTGATTAAAAATATATATACATTTTGCTTTCTGAAGTTTTTCTGGAAAGTATATGAGTACATTTAATGCCTAATTTCCCATAAAGTACTTTCGTACATAAAGGAAAATGATAGGAATTTTAGAAATTTTTTAGAGAATATCTATTAAAAAAACAAACACATTACTTATGATATTTTTCTCAAATTCTAAACGTTTGGAAGAAAATTTGTAACATTTTTATAATTATCAGTGCAAAATTACTAAACAATGTTTTTTGTATCCCTATGTTTCAAGATTGTTTTTAACGAAACAGACGGCCTAATCATGTATGTTTTTAAAATGCAATTAATATAATAAAAATACGTTAAGTATGTAGTTTGTTGTGAAGCTTTATTGCTCTAGTGACCTTATGGTACGCTTATGTTAGATTTTACAAATACACTTCGTGAGTACTTAGTTATAATAAAGTGACCTAAAATAACTATGTTTAAAATGAGAAGCAGGTACATTAGGCATATTAAAGTAGGATATTGTTTAAAGTAGCCAAACAAGACAAGTGTGTGATGAACTGTTTGGTTGGAGTAGGCAAACTGGTGTGTTTAAAGTATTCAAGCTGGTGTGTTTAAAATACGTGAACTGGTATGCTTGGAGTAAATTGGAGTGTTTTAAATTAATTGAACTGGTGTATTTGAAATAGGTGAACTGAGATGTATTTAAAGAAATTCAACCATTGAAAGTAAGTGATTTTTTTAAGATGGCGCAAACTGGTTTGACTATCCGTTACTTGGTTTGTTAAGTTAAATAGAGATACAATGTGTACAAGCTTAACAACTAACAACCACTTATTTATTACAGCAACTAAAAATAGTTAACAATACAAATAACTGTTTCAAATCTTAAAACTATTAACGGCGAAAAACAGATTGTATTAAACACTTAAAACTATTGATAACGGATATCTATAATTTTTTGAAACAAGTAAAACATCAATAAATAACTCATATATAAGAGTAAAACATAATAACAAAAACACAATATTTTAATTAAATTAACACTTGTTTGACAATTATACTCGGTTGCTAAATACTTTTTATGAAACTTTTATTGGTAATAATAATCTTCGTCTCAAAAAAAAAAAAAAAGAAAAAAAAAGTGAAATATTTATTAAACTGATCTGCTGTAAGTAGTAATATGCACGTTTGTCTAGGGATCGCGAGAGACGTCAAACCCTTTCTAATAGGTATGTCTAGTGTGTAGGTGTGAACTGCTGTGTTTAAAGCAAGTGAACCTGTACAATTATATTAGATGAACTTATTCTTGTAAGTCCAAACTGATTTTTTTCTTTAACTGATACTTAAATATTGAGTTTGATTAGTGAGATGATTATCTATATACTAGTGGACCGGGCAATGCTTCGCTATTGCTTGATTTACCTAACCTAAAATTATATTCAGTTTTTGATCCAAATTAGTTGTTGATCAAAATCAGCTGTTGATCAAAATCAGCTTTTTTAAGCTTTTCATACGAACAGCTGTTTTTTGTGCCCCTGATAAAATCAAAAGAAATCTTTCTTCTTCTTCCTTAAGATTGACCTTCCATAAGATTAACATGGCAACTTTGAGGGCCACTGGGGCGAAGCCCTTAACATACATTGAGCTCATTTTAAGGGAAGCACAACTTCAGAGTGAGCTCTGTAAAATGACACCAAAAACATCAAAATCGGTTAAAAACTCTAGGAGGAGTTCTACTCACAAAATAACCCCTAGCAAATTAATTATGTATAGATATAAAATGCAATGTCCTGACTGACGATCAACGCAGAGCCGATTAGACTTGAATTTGGAAGGTACATCCGTCCAATAATTTAGATTCGTATTAAGAAACGATTTTTCAAAATTTGTAATTTAAAGGGTAGAAAATGCGAGAATTCATCACTCCCGTAAGCATAACAGATGAAACAGCTGATTCGTATCAAATGTTTAACACAATTCTCGGTGTGGCCTGCTTATAAAACAAAATAACGTTTTTTAATACATTTACATTCATTACCATAGCAATCAAATTAGCACATTAGAATTAGTTAATTATTTCTCACAATGCCATAGCAACCAGAATATCACATTAATAATAAATAAATTTATTAGGTTAGTTGGATCTATGATAGCACTCCACACGTGAGCGGGGTTGGATTAATAGTATAGACATTTATATGTTATAACCTTTAGTTTTTGTAGAATTACTTTATTTTATTCTTGCAAAAAAGCTTCATTATACAAGTAAAGTAGAGTCCCATGTGTATCACATGGGCTGCATGCTCGGTGCAACATCAAACAGAAGTCGTTTTGCATAATTTTTACCCAAAACCCAGACCATTTTTTTGTACCATTCTCTTTAAATAAGTCAAAATTATTATAAAATAGTGATTTAAACATTATGTGTTTACTTTTTATGGGGTAAATTGCTATGATCATATTTGATACACAAGGGTTCTCAATACAAATATTTTGTGATCATTTGTGATACACAACAAATTAATGAAGGTTTTTATAGGTTTACAAATTAAACAAACACATTTATTAATGCAAAGTAGGTGTATTATCTTCTTGGTTAATATATAAAACCTTATACAAGCCACTTAGTACTTAAAAAAATGAATAAAACTCACTAAATTCAAGAAAATGTCACACAAAATAATTTTTGTACACTGTAATATAAAAAATGTAACAAAAATAAATTGTGAATTATCATTAAAAATAAGGCAGTTTATTTCTTTCGAGTTATCCAATTTTATTAGAAAAAAACCATCTGTTCATAAAGCTTCATTGTTGTCACGCCCTGGACATACTGTTTTTACTTGTTTGGCGAACATTACAACATATAGGCGACCATATTCTTTTAACATCGACTCGTAACATGATGTGTACACCGACTTATCTTATTTCGTTTCTCTATAATGTGCTTGGTAGGTGGTTTTCTTCAGGATTTTCATTGGGGTTGTTAACACCCCAACTAACTTCTTCTCTAAACTTAGTAATTAAAATTTTTCTCTGTTCTACTTTAGTGTACAAGATGTAAGCGTTAACGATACTTGTATTTGTTAGAAGTTCAACACTTGAATGACTAAAATAATTATCGACATAGATATTTTTTCTTTACCCTCCATTTTCAAACTTCAACAAAACATTTGTGATGAAAACTGCATATAATGTAAACAATTAATTGGGGAAGGGGTGGGGGAACAGGGTTACCGATAACCACAACCCAAAACAATTTTTCTGTTGATCTTAACCCAGGCAATAAAGCTATACATGATAAAAGGCTGAAAACATGCAGAAAATACGATTTATAAAGCCTTGAACATGTCAAAAGAGTTAGTGAGCAGATTTGATACACACGGGCTACAGGGAACATAAAGTGTACAGCACATGGGTTATGAACTAATCCAAGCAAATTCACTCTGGGACTTAACCTGTTAAATCAAATAGAAAATTGATTAAATTTTCATCGAACGTTACAAGGAACATCTTCCCAACAATAAGTCCAACATTAACAATTCCAATTACGCTCGTCACCTTGCCGAAAATAAACATAGCTCAGGTGACTTCCACGCTTCAGTAGAAACCCTACACATTTGCAGCAAAGGTAGACTAATGAATGCTAAGGAAGAGTATGAAATTTATAAAGCATTCAAAAATAAACCGGACGATATCTTAAATGACCAACTTTCATTTCACTCTCACCATTTATATGATACGGCCATCAAATATTTACAGAAGACAAACAGAGATAAACATCTTTAAGATCCCTGAACGCAATACCGGCAGTATTCAACCGACAATGATAGGTTGCGCACCTAAGTTTGTATCAAGCGCGATATTGTATCTATGAGTTGTTGTGGTATGTAAGTGTGTATGTGTGTATATGTTTTATTTATTTTAATGTGCGACGATCTCTTCGGAGTGATTTTAACTTGATAATGGAGTTTCGGCTCCGAAACATGTCGTGATGAATACAACGACTAGAAGTCACGTGACGGACCTAACAAGGTAATCTTATTATTATTAATTATAATAGTGACTTGGTACCACAAACATGCTAATTAATATAAATTGAACTAATGTCTTAAGCTATAAAGCTAAAATTGTTTTTAGTATTATTCTTAAGTGATATAACACCCATATGATGTTAGGCCTAACTACCCTTAAAACTAAATAATCATTTATAAACTTTCTTTTTGTATATTCTCAAAAAGTACTCAACTAAATTCAATAAAAAATTTACAATTTACACATATTAGTACTATGGGGTAGCTACCTCTATAGAGTAAACATAAATTTCACTAATTTTCTATACGAACTGTGGAGCTAAATTTGTGTAATATTATGCTTGATGTTCAAAATAAAGCAATAGCGAAGCATTGCCGGGTCCACTAGTGCTATATACTTACTTTTTGTAAAAACTCTTTTAACTTTTTTGCATAAAAATTCCAATTTCATTTTTTCTATTTCGAGTCATTCTCATTTTACTCGTCATTCTCAAGCAGTGGGTATAAGAACAGATAGGCTTTATAGATCTGGATCCACTTCTAATCCATATAACGTTTCACAGATGATTTTCCGTAATATTCCAAAAAACCTGAGACTTTTTCAAAATTGTACAGTTAAGGCCTATAAAAAGCAAGTAGGGAGGGATTATTGTCAGTCCGTCATTTTTTCAGAGTACGTATAAAGTTATGTTTAGACTATATTATGTCGCTCTTTTTATCTTTTCATTTTTTATCTCCAGTTCTATTTTGATTCTTTGTAGGGGAATTTTTGGTGTAGGCACAGAACGTTGTTCTGGTGATGACCTATTTATGATTTCTTGTACATTTTAAAATTGTATTTTCTTCTTTTTTTATCTTCTCTCTTTATCCATAATTTGTATTGTGAAGTTGTTGTGCACGACTCGTACCCACGCACAGGCCTCGTGCCTATGTGGGCACTAAATCCATAGACGATAATTTGTAAATTGTTTGTAATTTTATTTACGGAATAAATAAAAAAATATATGTAGAATACAACTTGGATACCGATTTTCAATCACGTTTTAAAGACAATGTTGTCATCTTCAGTAATCCCTGAATGTATAATTAATTTGTTAATCTGTGTTCAAATTTTATTCGATGAGTTTAAGGTACCACGAGGAGGTAGGAGTAAATTGAACTGTACTGTTTGAAGTAAGTGAACTGCTGTATTTCAGGAAGGTGAACTGGTGTATTTAAAATAAGCCAACCAAAGTGCTTAAAATCATAAGCAACTACAGTTAAGTTCCATTCTGTAAGGGAACTAAATGTTCAGACTATCCCAAAACAAGTATAACCTTAATAGGATTACTAAGTGGTAACCTATATTATAAATTATGTAAACACCGTTACATAACTGAGTCACACTTCACCACATTTCATATTATAATTTAACAGCATTCCCAAAAGCGGAGCCTGAACAGAACTTGAACAATTTGTTTAAACAAAATGATTGGTCAGAAATTTAATTTAATTTAATATCCATCAATATGTTTAGAATCGGAATTGAAATGAAATCAGATTAAATGTTGAGCTATTTAATTGATAAACTTGAAATTTATTGTATTTGGAGTTGTTATATTTGTTATGACATACAAAATTAAAACTGACAAATGGGGGTTCGTAGGTTTTTACTTAAAAGTTGTTCTATGGTTTTATTCTTATAAAATAAAAGTTAAACAGAGTTATTCTCTATGGGCCCGTTCCAGTAAAGGAAAATAAAGTACTTATATCTGAATGTATGGTGTTTCCACCATATTTATTTGGATCAAAGAAAAGTACTTTTCTGGAAAACTATTGTACTGGGTAAACAGTACATATGAACTTCTGTAAAATTGGCCTACCACAACCGAATTTCTCTGGAACAAAGGTATACATTCAGACAGTCAAAACTCAAAAATATTGGTCTACAGATTTGAGTGACCAAACTTACTACTCCGAAAAATATTTGGTTTATATAAGGTACTTTTAAACCCTAGATCGCTAAACATTCGTAAATTTTACTACGGGGTTTGCAAAAACTAAAATAACTAATTAGGTTAAAAGAGAACTAAAGGCGAGCCTTTTCCTATAATATAGGTTTCAGATAGGCCATGGCCTTGAAAGTGTGTATTGTTGTTTTTTGGTGACGAATGATTAGTGACAGCGTAACTTTTAACCTTATTGGTATTTGGTATTTGCCATGTTTAAAAATTAACTAAATAAAATATTCTTAAAACAAAAAACTACAAAATGTTAATTTTCAAGTCTTTTACCTAGTACTTGTTATGTTTTGGATTTTTTAAACTGTTTCAGTATTTTTTCTTTTTTTAAATGACTGGTTTGATACCTTTTTTTGATAGTATCATCGGCATTATCTATACTAATACATAATACTGTATTATAAAGAGGTAAAATTTGTTTGTTTGTATGTAGGGGGTAATCTGTGGAACTACTGAACCGATTGAAAAAATAGTTTTACTAATAAAAAGCTACACTATCACTGAGTAATATAGTCTATAATTCATTTAGATAAAAATATTTTTATTTCAATATTTGTAAATTTAGTCGGAAAAAAATTAGGTTAGGCCTAGACTGATGAACCAATACATGTATTTGCATGTGTTACCATAGCAACCAATTGAACAAAATAACAGAAAAACAGATGTTTGCTCCAATATTTCCATTAACAGCTGATTTCAAACTTTGAAGCAATTATTTGTATTTCTAACTTTTAGGTTACGTTTTTATTAAAGTGTAAACCTTTAGCCTTGCTGGTTCTTTTAACCTTTATTATAACTGCTGTTATAAAATATAGGAAATAAATTGATTTGAACATTTAACATTATTTACCATCTTAGGTGGCGTTATTATCAATCCTACACCTTTATTATAAAGAAAGAATAACATGATTATGTGTATAGAATGTTCCAAGGTTGGCGTGCGGAGCACGAAGGGGTTTCACCTAGTTTTCCTATAATTTAAAATAAAAATGTGTAAAAGATGTAAATACAAATTATGCAGCACAAAAACACCAAAAGATCGTAAATAAATCATATAATCATTGCACAGTTATATTATTTTTTTGTGAAATAAATAATAATAACTGATGGTCGTCAAATTTACTAATTGTTAGTGGTAAAAGATATAAAAATAATTTTATTCATCTAGGGTTTTAAACTGTTTTTAAAAGATATTTTTAGTTTTCTAGATATTTCTAAACAGTTTTAGAAAATACAGTAACTCTTTCTATCTTCGAAAGTAGTAACGCTAAATTGAGAAAATATACTTCGAAAAAAATATTTCAGAATTTAAAAATTCCTTTGAAAATCAGTATAACAAATTTTTATAATGAATACAAAATTGATTTAATATAGAAAGCTGTTAAGTTTTCCAACATGTGTATTAACAAACTCTGTAACTTAAACCAATTAATGTAGGCCTATTACGTTTTAGAAAGGACTGAAAACTAAACTTCATTATTGCGAGAGAACCGTCCTTTATAAAACTACTTTAAACTTTCTAAAATGTTTTATCACTTCTATGGAAAGTTATTATTAAATTAGAAAAGTCGATATCGGGTTGAAACATTAGAACAGCTGTGGTTCGGGTTATGGAACAGCTGATTACATTAGTTGCGTGTTTACTAATACGTTCTTGTTTTAGACTAGTTACAGATGTTTTATCGTACATCATTATTTTCACTCATACGGAACAGGTCATTGAGGAGGTAGTCCCAGTTTCAAGAACTATTTTACAAACTTCAGTTGTTGACAAGTGCTTCGGCTTAGCTGAAAGACTGTGTAGGCCGTCCAGTAACGGTCACCACCGATGAAAACCAGGATAGACGTTTTCAGAAAGCCCTGTAGTCTGCCAAAAGAAGCCTCGTGTATACGGGGCCGTATTCCGTTGCAGATGATAACATGAACATTGTAAACCAGGTAGACATGTTATTGCAACCGCTGTAGCCACTAAGTTTACATACCCAATCCCACGAGCTTTCCCACGAACATTTAACATTACTTACCATCTTAGCTTTGGTGTTATTATTAATCCTACACCTTTATTATAAAGAAAACATAACATTATTATGTGTAAAGAAGATTCCAACGGGGTTGGCGTGACGAGCACGCGGGGATTCCCCCTAGACCATAAATAATTTAACCTTAGAAATAACAATTTAAATAGAAAACTATGTTTTTATCAATTGTCACAAGTTACAGTTTGTGTTATAACAGATGTGACAAACCGGAACACAAACAATACGCTTGGCTTTGCTGGCGTGCATAATTTAAACGAGTGCAGTAATTGCAGCTTAATGATTTACTGGCGTTGCTGTGGGCTACTCATTTCCTTGCTGTATCTCAGATCTCGTTTAACAGTATCTTAATAACTTTTTTAAATATTGATTGGGTTTTTAATGGACCTTAGCTTCCGTATCACTCAAACGTTATAGCATTGAATAGAGCAGGCAAGTGAGAAAACAATTTAAACTTGAACTGGGCTTATAAGAAAGAAACACAACATAAATAATAAAATGAACACAGTTTCTTACAACAAACGTTTAATACTCACGCGTTTCGATTACTAAGTAATCATCATCAGTCATGGTTACAGTAACAAACTTATAACTAACTTAATAATACGGTGTTTTGCTATATATTATAGGCTATACATAGAGCAATAATAATGTCTCAGTAGGGACCCAGGCTAAATATGGAACGATCAATAACAAAACAATACGAGGATAATAATTTAAAAGATTAACAAAACGTTTTAATGAAATGATAATTAATAAACCAGAAACATACGTAATTATATACTCATACATTTGCTTATCTATATTATATAAAAGAAGAAGTTCTCACTGGCTGATCCAGAATCAACGTACAGCCAAAACTATGATAGGTAGAGCCTTACAATTTGCATTGTACCTTTATACCATGGCACTGTGTAGAAGTGCACTAAGAAAGGATTTTGAAAAATATAAATTTTAATTTTCAAAAATGTTCAAAATACGGTTGTTAACCCCCAGCCCTATAACCGATAAACCAGCTTAACAAAAGCTTCACACAATTATTCTAGGCGCGGCCTATTTATTCTAAACCAACACCATAGCATTTACTATTTAAGCCTATTTATTTGTTGAATGCATTTACATTCATTACCATAGCAACCAACTGAGCAAATTTGTAATCAGTTCATTATTTTTCACAAGAAACAGTATTTCTAGGTTAGGTTATCAAAATAAAAAGAAACAGAAACAAAAAATAAAAGAAAAATGCTTGCTGCATTATAATTCAAACATCTGGTTGTTACATAATTACAAGTAAAATAGCTGAGGGTGATCATAAGCTTAACAGAATTAAGTTAAGCCTATTATACTGAACGAACCAACACTCGTTTCTTGAAAGCATTTAGATTTTTAACATAGCAACCAAATTGGTAAATATAGAATCAGGTAATTATTTGTGCCAATCAAGCGTGGTTTTAGGTTAGATAATAAAAAACACACAACAAGAAAAGGCTTACTATAAATCATAATTAAAAAACATATCACTATGAAAATGATATCAAGTTTATTCTTTACTAGGCCTATTTGACCAGTTTGAAATACTGCTTTATCGTATCACATTTTGGACATATTTTATAAATTGAAAATTGCCTCTCTTTTATAAAAAATAAAAAATCTCTGTGTTAGTCAGTCGTCATTTCCGTGAAAATATCATACTATAATAATCTGTTTGCATTTGCTTCGCTGGGAGTCGCCGCGGGGGTTTGTTGAACGAAGCGAGCAGGGGACGCTCTATCTATCCATAAAATAATATTGTATAAAGACTTATCTGTTTGTCTATGCGTTTGTGCACACTAATCATGTGGTTTACAGTGATGCATTGCGACGAGGTTTGTCTAACATTTAGTTTGTTTCATTTAAATATATGTCTAATTTTAATTACGTCTCTCGCCCATAAGTTTTGTAACTAACTGACAGTTTGTATCAACATTGCATAACCGCGCCTGGAAGTCATTTTGTCTGCACTATACCCTAGACAACCTATGCTCCAGATAGTGTGCAAGACGTAAAGTTTCCCCTTACTTTGCGAGTAAGGAGTTAGTTCAAGATGCACGAAGTGAAAGTAGATGAGAAATGTATTAATTACATTCTTTACTCGACTGGGAAGTTTGTCTCATAATATTATGCGATTAATACAAATTACTGAAATTCCTAATCTGATATATACGAGAAATTAAAAATTATTTATATTTAGGACTGAGGACTTTACGAACCACGTTCAGGAGCCAAATATATTCTCCTTGAAGACACTAATTCCGTGTAAGAAAGAAGTGTATATAAACACAGGTCCGAAAACGCTTCGTTTTCCAGATATCCGCCATTTTGATTTTTGAACAAAATACAGTAATTCATATCTAGAGAACGGTTTCACTGATTAGGTTCAAATTTTGCATGAAGTTTAACCTAACAATCATCATCTATCTCAAGAAAAATAAACAATTAAATCCAATAATGCGTTTCAATATGGCGGCTGTTTGAACATTTCAAACCTGAATTACTCAAAAACCGTACATTTGATCAAAAAATGTCAGGACACCTTTTTTTGTAGCCGTTTTGATTCCCTATCGGATAGTGTAACTGTCGAAACAATCGGATGAAGGCAGTTAAAGATAATGTCAGCAAATGTACATACAATATGGTGGATATCTGGGAAAAGAAGCTTTTTTGGGCCTATGTTTACATACATTTTTTTTCTTATTTTTTCCCATAGAACCACTTCCCGAAGTTTGGTACTTTACTTATGGGACAGCTTGTATAACCAGAATTGACGTTAAAAGGAAAATTTCAAAAAAACCGTAGTGACATTAAAAATGTTCAATTTTATTTAAAAATTACTGTGGTTCTAATACAACTGTAAGCGATTTCGTAATACTTGGCAGATCTTTGAAACTATAACAGACGAATGAGTCTGGTGTTCTGATTTCAGCTCTGGATTTGATAATACAACTTTCATGGCGTACGGCAGTATTTTTATTGTTTAACTGTTGTATAGTATTGAAAAGCCCTACTACTAAATAAAACTCTTCTTTCACTGAATGTCATTTTGAATTATTATTTACTTATTTCTGTTAAGACTTAAACAAAATCAAACTATTGTATAAACACTTTTAATAAGTTTCATCTACTTAAATATATCGGTTCACCTACATCAATTACAACAATAGCCTACTTTAACACGTTCACTGCTACGCAAATTTCGTATTTCCTATGCCAGGATCTGACTTTTTATTTTTTATATTTAGATAGTATAAATGAGTAGAAATTACTTTATTTTTTATTTTTGAACTTTTTTACGTAATAATCACTAATATTTTAAAGCGGACGCACATGTACGTCCATAGCATTCATTGTGTATTGAAAATACTCCCAATTAGGGGGTTGGCGTGCGAAGCACGTAATGCATTGTGTATTGAAAATACTCCCTATACGGGAGTTGGCGTGCGAAGCACGTAATGCACAGTATATTGAAAATACCCCCAATACGGGGGTTGGCGTGCATGCACGCAAATGCATTGTGTATTGAAAATACTCCCAATACAGGGGTTGGCGTGCAATGCACTGTGCGTTGGACGCTTCTCATAGTGTTCAGTGTCAAGCTCACATGTGCGTCCTTAGCAGTGAACAAAAACACACCAATTTATAATATCGCATACTTTAAAACCATAGTCCAAATCGACTGCTTTCAATCCAAAAATGCATTTACTTTAATTAAAACTATTTTTAAAACAACTCTTTTACTTTAAACACATTAGTTCACCTACCTAAATCACAATCATTAGCTTAATTTAAACCCAACAGGACATTTTATTTAATTACACCAGTTCACTTACATTAAACGCCCTGATTGGTAACCTGTTAACCAGTCTTAGGAATCGTTTTTTAAACAGAACGTCACATCACTGTATTACTCTGTATTCAGACCTGTATTTGCAAAATCTTGAAGCGCCCCCAGAGGCAATATGTCACTCGCGCAATAAAGCTTCGACGTAGGGTTGGAACACGAATTATAATGTTCGGATTTAATACATGACGTGCATTCCCTGTGCTATTCGTCTTGAGCGCTATATGTCTCAATAAATGTTTCCGTTAGACCTTTGAACTGCTAAAGTGAAATTAGGTTTTTGTCTTTTTCAGAGATCAGACTGAACCTGTAAAGTCTTAAGATTAATGGTTATAATATCCTTTGTTTAGCGAAGCTAGGTGTCACCCACACCAGTGTACTCACCAACACGCCATATTTAACTAATTCATCTCTCGATATATAAAAATGAAAGTTCGTTGCTTTGTCAACTATAACCTAAAAAACTATTCTACAGAGCTCACTAAAAATTCACAGTTTATCAATATTAATGCCAAGAGTATTTAGACATAACAATTATTACAGTCTAAGTTACTATCCCTACACAATAACTATAAATTTAACTCACTTTCAACAATCTATAAAGCTAAAATTATCAACTCCTATGAAAGCGAGTGAACGTCTATACTTACGTACGTGAGTAACATTATAATGTAACAGCTGGTTTCACCCATTATCTGTAATACTAAAACAAACCTAGCAAAGATTATACTTTGGGGGTTATGTTTACAACTTCAATCAATATAAATCTTGTGAAGTTGATTTTCTTAAAACATGAGTTAAATAACTAATGTAGTTATTGTTTATTTTCGCCATACCGACTATTGTTTTTTAAGTACAACTTACCGTCCAATAGTCAAATTTCAGCGTCCAACGACGGCCGTTTCGGCTATTCATCCATTATCAAGTTTAGGACAATGTCCTTCGTCAATAGTTAATTATAAAAATAAAAACACAAAACATGAAACACACTGACACACACGATTGTACAATTACACGCTCGCACATTTTATATATACATCTAGTGGGCCCACTATCTACTAACGGACTGCTGGTGTTACGTCTGCGTATGGTTCTTATCTACAGTTGTATTTGCTATGTCCATCACTATATCAAACAACGGGTTGGCATCGAATATTTGTTTTCATTTAATAACGTCCCATAATCCGTTTTGAAGGCTCTGTAAATCTCATACTGTTCTAAGGCATTCATAAGTTTACCTTTGTTACATTTATGTAATACGGTTAAACATTTATCGATGACGTCCTAATAATGATTAGTTTCTATTATATGCTCTTCAAACTTTGATTCTATTTTTGGAGCTTGTGCAGATTGTATTGCGCGGGGAAGGTGCTCTCTGAATCTCTTTTTAAACGATCACCCTGTTTGACCGATGTATTTCATGGGGCAATCAGCACATGATGTTTGGTAAACTCCTGAGCCCTCAAGTTTATCATGGTTGTTTGAGTTTAATCTTAATATGTGTGACAAACTATTTTTTTGTACTATATGAGGTGATGTAACCTTGTTTTCTGAAAATGTTTCCTATTATGTTATGTAGCCTATGGTTGTATGGTGTTGATATGTACTTATTGTCAGTTTTTTTCTTTGGTATTTGGCCTTCTTCTCCTGTTTTTTTAATAATTTGTCGACAATTGTTGGTTCGTATCCATTTTTGAGGCAATGTATTTAATTATATTGTATTCTTCCATAAATTCTCCATTCATTAGGTTATAAAATGAATATAAATACAACCTTTTATTATCAATATATTTTTGTATACACAAATTTAAAGAAAAGACTAGTGGCTTGTAGGAGCAATAGCCCCTAAATACTATAGGCTATATATTCTAGTAATTTATTGAATAAGTTATTAGTGATTTTTCTTCCAGCGTTATTCATTGCAGTAAAAAATAGCAAGTACAGTAGAAATAATTGTATAATGTTTTTAATCATACAAGCTTTGATTTTAGCTCTCACTTGAAACAGAAACACAACTACAATAACAAAACACAACACAAAACTACACATTCAGGTATTGTTATGATAGCTGAATTTTCCAATTTATATACAATCACCTGTTTTTAACACTAAAATCACCTGATTTACACCAATATATTCCCATGCTATTTAAATGGGTATTATTTTATTCCGTATCAAATTTTCGGTACACAATTAAGAAAAAAGAACATTTTACCCCAAAATTTCATGTCCAGACCGTTAAAATGAAACCTCTCCCAGCTTTCTACCTCTTCCCATTCGCTCACAATTTCATTTGCAAATTTGGGTTTACGGAATTAGATATATAGGCCTAGATACCTGTTTAACTTCGGAAACATTCGTACATCTAAAGGCTAACAACAGACGAGACACCGGTGTACGGTACACTAGTGTACGGGACACTAAATGTACTCAGGGCTATAGAATACAAGGGCTGGTCCACTTCTTTGATGTTGACACTCGCCGACTGTCCCAACCTTCCCCTCGCCCCCCTCCTATGTGACGTCACTCTGGTACCATGACACGCCGCGTAAGCACGGTTCGCCTTAGCTCTCACGTGTTATTTGATATAACGTTGCAGACGATAATTCTGTATAAAATTATGCAATACACAGAATCACCTAAATTATATGTTTACCAAGTTTGGTTAATATTGAGCAATTATTTTTTTCAGTACAAGTGATTAAAGGAAGTATTTAATTCCGCGAGATTTTCGCCTTTTGGCGCATGTTGAAGGCTAATTTTCTCGAAGAAGAGGCATTCCATGAATTTCTTTAAAAAGTTATACAATACACACAATCACCTAAATTATATGTTTAACAAGTTTAGTGAATATTGAGCAATTATTTTGCTCAGTACACGTTTTTAAAGAAGGTATATAATTCCGCGACATTTTCGCCTTTTACGCTAATTTTCTCGAAGAGGCATTCCATGAATTTCTTTAAAAAAATTATACAATACACACAATCACCTAAATTATATATTTAGGAAGGTATTTATTTATTTAATGTTACGTTGCAGACGAGATTACTTTATGAAATGTTATCAAGATTATCAAGTAATATTGTCTGCAGCGTTACTTGAATATTCCAAGAAACACAATACTAACAAAATACATTAAATCAAACATTTTCAGAATGATGAGATATAAATAAATAAATAAATAATATATAAATAATAATAAGATTTAAACTTAGAGCACCGGTAATTATTGATAACTCAAAATTTTAAAATAACAAATTTAAAGTAATCAGTTTCAAATTAAAATAAACATTAAAAAAATATTTTTTATTTAATGTAAGAGATGCAAGCGAGATTACTTTATGTTAAAAAGTTACCAAGGTCATCAAGTAATTCTTCTGCAGCTTTAAGTTAAAATGTTTAAAAAAAATCTTTACTAGCAAAATGCGCTTAAAATTGTCAGAATAATTAGATATAAATAAATATATAATACACAAATAATTATTATCAAATTTAAACCTAGAGTAATAAAATTATTGATGACAAAAATAAAAAAATAAAACATAATTTTAAGTTAAACTTCTAGACTAAATTAAATTGCACAGTGTCAATTTAAATTTAAATAGTTCAGTTGTTTAAATTAATCCCTAAGGCCTAGGGAAGGAAAAATTCTATAAAGTAGTTTTATTTTTATTTTTTATATTTTATGTCAGCAGTAATTATTATGTCATGAGCCTCCATATAAGCTACTCAATATGTGTAAGTATTTATAACTTTTATGCGTTTTATTTTATAAGTATTACACATGTTTTATTAAACTGCAGTATGGCATTCAAGTTTTGGTCGTTTATTGTAATAAATACGATTATTTTCAATAATGTGGCACATTTTGTTCAATTTCGTAATTAGTTTTCAGAAATGTTTCAGAGAATTAAATTAAAAGTATGCTAACATTAGTACACTACATCGGTTTATTACCTACGAATCAGTTAGTTTTATTGTAACCCTGTCTTCTTCTTACATCTTTAGACTAATTGTTTACAGTCTACTTATTGCTTTGTGTAGTGTCAATACTAAAACTAAAGAAGAGCGCATCATAAAAATGTTACAGCTTTGATAAGAAATTGAAATTATTATAGCTGAGAATACTTATGAGAAGCATTGGGAATGGAGCAGGAGTTACCACCGTGACGTCATCGCAGTAGTAGGGACGGGAACGCTTTCCGTGGCGGACTTCTATAGCCCTGAAATGTACTATCAATTAAATGTGTGTCAACAGATGAGACACTGAGTAGCGCGCTACCAGATTCTGTTGCTCTACGGTGTCTCTCCCTGCGAGAAGCTGGGACAGCGGACAGTGTCCCGTACACCGGTGTCTCGTCTGTTGTTAGCCTAAACAGCTGATTTCACCCATCATCTGTAACAATTAAACAAACCCAGTGTAGATAATAGTTTGAGGTTATGTTTACAACTTCAATCGTTATAATTTCTTGTGACTTTATTTTTTTTTAATATGAGTTATATAACTAATGAAAGCTATAATATAAGTTACAATATTTGCTTTTGAATTATAAACTGTATATAAATATAACCTTTTATCATCAATATATTTTGTTTACACAAATTTAAAGAAGAGATATTATATTCCTTTAACTTCGGAAATATTTGCACATCTTCGTATAACATATAATATAAACAAATTCGATTATTAATTGGTTTACTATAATATTAAAAACTTCCAAATCATTTGATCTGTCAATATGAAATAAAAAGCAATTAAAAGATAGTATTTTTATCTTTCTTAAAATATAATAACGTATGTAAAGAAAAATGTTTAACAAATAGGTTACAGATTTATAATCCTTATTATTGTACACATTTATCGAGTTAAAAATACTCGTCAGCACAGTTATGTAGGCCTCGATAAGTATTCCTTAATGTTGTTTTTTAATAGTTTGTTTTTAAATTATGTATTTCTGATATATATCTAATAATCAGCCTGTAATATTTCACGGGGGATTACTAGTGCAATATTGTACTTAAGTTATACAAAAAATAACATTGGAAATTCGATTACTTAACACAGGGAGATGAAATTAGATAACTACCCTTAAAATTAAATAACAATTAATACACTTACTTTTTCCATATACCCAAAAACTACTCAACTAATTTCACAATATACACATATTAGTACCAGGATTGTTTAGAAAATATGGTCAGTATAATAAAAGATATTAAAATGGGGTAACTACCCATGTACAATCAAAATATATTGCAGTAGTTTCCTGCAAGCTATAAAGCTAAAATTGTGTAACATTATTCTTAAGTGATGTAAAAAAAAATTTGCAGTTCGATGACTAAGTCAAAGGGATGAAATAGGATAACTATGCACCTTAAAATTAAATAATAATTAAAATGGAATATCTAAACATATGAAATAATTTTATTAACATTAAACACCCATGTTTAATACGCGCTCGATCATAAGAATATTGTTTTAACCACAAGGCATTTCAAAATGAATTCTTCAATACACTCACTAAATTGTGTTTGGTTAGTAATATAAGTTTATATTTATATACTAAAGTCAAACAATAGCGAAGCATCGTTTAACCCACTAGTAGTTCTATAAAAACTTAGCTGGAATAAATTTTATATTGGTTATAATATACCGATAACTTCGGTACAATATTGATATACAAGTATACACAATACCTACTTGCGTTTAGATAAAGTTCTTCGAGCGTTCAAATATATGTAGGGAACAAGAAACCAGCAGTACAGGTAAGAGTCATGAATAATTATTTAGGTTTAAAAATGTTTACAAAATTTCTTAAAACAACTTGCAGATGCATTCAGTTGTCATACCTAAAACTCAGAATGAAGTCAGAATTGATTCCCGGACTCATAGACATCGAAAAAGAGCGAAAGCCCTAAAGTGTAAATTTAAGATTTTTACCAATTTTAGGGAGGAGCGGGTGATACAATTTGATGTTTGAATGTTACAGCACATTGAAAATGGGCAAAACAAAGTTTTTGGCAAAGTTTAGTTTCGGCAAGATCCTTAATTTCTTTCATTCCTTCGATATGACTTGAAAATCAAGTTTTAAGTCTTAGAATCTGTGGACCTGGAAAATTTTTATGTATTTCGGAATTCAATAAAAATCGAACTGCTAAACCAATTTTGCATTTTGTTTTTAGCGAAATTTTGTCCTTCTTAATTTACCAAAGTACTATTGTTTACAAAATATGGACCGTTTTCGAGTTATAAGAGAAAAACTGGAAAAAGTCCGAAAATTTCGACGTTTTTCGGCCCCCAAAGTTGCCCCCCCCACTTTCGAGGTCAAAATTAGATCTGGCATACCCACACCATACCTAAAGATCCTTGAAAACTAATCTTTTGCCGCAATTAGTGTAAGCTGAAGAGGTAAAGTCGAGTAAAAAGAGACGATGGCTTCCTAACACAATTAACATTTCCTATGTTAATACATTTATTAAAAGCATAAGAATATGACGAATTTTCTTTATGATTAAATGTTCTACTGTATGTTTATCTGTGGTTTTCTTACTATTAATTTTACTATCAGGTATAATGGCAACTGTTACGAAATAACACCATTAATCATATACTGATAGGATTTTCACATTTCCATAGCGGACGTAGCAGTGCTTTGAATGTTGTTCTATTACTGCTTTTGGTAATGCATAAACTACACTCAAATTTGTTTAATATTTTAATTTCGAGAAAACTTGTTGAAACATAGCCCACGATATTCGGATAGAAACATTATAAAACGTTTCTAAGAATTGAAACTCGATTTAATAAATAAACTGTACTGCATCAAACAATTTCTGAATAAAATCACAGAGAACAATTACGTCTCGCTGTTTTGATATTTTCTAGAAAACCCAAAGGATAATAGAAAAAAGTACAGCGTTCAGTTAACCGCGTTGAATCGCATAATAAGCTGCCATTGACTCAGCAAGTAGGTGAACATAGGACCCTTTATACTTTTACAAAAATGAAGCAACTATGGATTTCACTTTAAAGTTATATTCACAAATGCTTAGTTCAAGATTATAATGCACATTTATACATGATGGATAGATTCAAAAATTAGGTACTAAACCTAACCTGGATTATAATTTGAGATTATGCTTATTACTGGGACCGAAACTAATGTTCAAAACCTTTGAGCAGGAACACTTAGTCGAGCAATGAAATTAAAATTATTTATTCTTAGTTTTTTATATTCATTGTTACTTCATTATTTTACTTTTTGATACTGAAGAATGATATAGGCTTAAAACCTCTGTTACTATAGGAGTGGCGAGCAGTGAGAGGTGGGCGCCGCTGGAAAATTGTCTAACCAATGGGATTTGTTAAACACGGATCAGTGGCTACGATACCAGCGGTGGACGAGCGGCAGGCTAAGGCCAGTTTCACACGAGCCACAAACGTGCCACAATCGCCTGCAAAAACGCGCCACCAGCGTCCCTGGATCGTAGACGACCTTTCAGACGGAAATCGCGTGATTCCTCTTCAACTAGCGTTACTCGGCGATCCATTACCCTCATCTTTTTAAAATCGAGGCCTATACTATAATTATTTTACGTACATACATCAGTCGTCCGTTTGATTTCATTTAAATCATAATCAGCGTACATAGTGGAGGCCACGTCTTCCATGCCTTTAGTTTTAAATGTTTGTTGGTATATTCTTTGCACTCTACTTCATTGATAAAACGGTCCGTGTCAAAGTCATTTATAATTTCAACTGGGAAATCAACTTTTAAAACTTGATGGGAAGAATTAACAAACAGGTCACCTGCTGCTGCAAGTGTCACGGTGGCTATAACCTGTCCCAAACGCTCAAAATGCCGAGGACAGATTCACTAAGCGTCAAATGCGAAAAGGCACCACTTCGTGTGAAAGGTCCACCGCGATCTCATGTTGTTTAGTTGGATCGTAACGTTCCTGGCACAGACTGCGATTCTTCTGCCAAAAGCGCGCCACAACAACACCACCTATAATACAAGGCCTCAGCGCTCAGGCGTGACGTCAGCATAGGAAGGCCTAGGCTCGCGTAGTAAATGCAGCTGTATAGAAATCGTTCGCTTTATTAACAAGGTCAAACTGTAATTTTGTAGTCACAAATTATTTTCAGCCCTAAATTTTGTCTTTATAAGAATAATATATTTATTTCTATTCATATCTATTGATATTAAATTAAAAGAATATTAATATTTAAAAAGATTTAATCTTGAAATATGAAATGTTAAAAAATACGTTTTGCATTTTGTTGCTGTAAAAAATACCGGTATTTGCTTTTTATGGAAAATATACTAACTTTATAAAACATCCTAAATATTATAGCCTATATGCCCTAATTTAAATTAGTAGCCTTTCTAATTGCATGCTATTATATTTTTTTTAGAAAAACAAAATACTAATTACAATAGTAGAACTAACTTTACATCTCTGTAGGCCTAATTATTACTAAGCTTTCTATTATTATGTCCTTTGCCAGACTAAATTTGGTCTGGTTTAGAATCTAACCAGTTGTTTCTAATACACTTTAACAAGTGAACTAAATCAATTAAGTAAAACAAAGGGCTATCCTTATCACAAGGATGAGGATACACAATGTTTGTAGATTGGTTCTGGGCGAACATTCTCATTGCTTTACTATTTATGGCATTGTTGTCACTGGTAAAACACAAAATATTTTGTAGCCTATTTCTTCTAAATTAGCTATAATTGTTGTTATGAACTTGAAGAGTATTTAATGATCTACATTAGACATTGGTGATATATTATGTATAACTTCTTTAAAACTTGAGTCAATGCAGGTTATCATAAAAACATAAGCGGTAGATGCTAAACAAGTATTATTACAAGCTGTACCTAATATTTCCAGTTTTATAATCTAAGTACTGTATGGTTTAATGTGAATTTCATCTAATACCAAGTGCTTTTAATTTTCTTTTATGTATTTAAAAACTTGTCTTGCATATTTGAGAAAACATCGTCTTTCTTCCAAAGTTGGATCACTTAGTAATTTATTACAAACTGATTTAATGGTTTCATGGTGTGGTAATATGAGAGAAGCTGAATGTTTTAAAAATTTGTAAGCATGAGACTAATTGTTAAAAAAATAAGGCTAAAATCAAGGACATGCTACATGAATATCTGTATCTTTCTTTTAAATTGGTAGCAGTTGCAATTGTTCGCAAATGAATAATAATCCTGTATCTTTGTCATCAGTTATATTTAAAAGAATATCTAAAACATGCTTTATGATAAATTTGTGTTTTTATTTCTTTCTTGTGATTGTCAATAATAGGCCTAATATAATTTTAATCACTTCATGAGCATGCTTCTATTTTATTTAATACCTCATAAATCTCATTATTTATATTGTTTGTAATCAAGGATGTTCTACTTTTATTTTCAGAGCCATACAAAAATAATTCTACTTTCAAATTTTCATTTATTACAATTGCATAGGTTACAATAGGTCCTGGCTTGCATTGTATTTAAATATTGTTACATTGGTTTTATTTTTAATTTTAACCCAACCTTCAGCATGTTAAAAAATTTAGGAACTCCGCATAATTACAATAACTTGGTGTTTCTTTGTAACTTAAATATCCTTTTTTACTCTCTTCTAAGCCTATAAACAACATATTTTGTTCAATTAACTTCTTCTTTCAACGCCGCTCTGTCGAAATTTAGTATTTTTTTGGAGATAGTGGGGACAATAAAATTAGGAAATAGGCTAGGAACTGCATCTGTATGAAGGTGAGGACACTTTAAATTTACTGTAACAATATTGGTATAAATTTACGGCGTAAGTTTACTTTACGACCCTAGGCTAACCTATGGCAACAAAAGTGCAAGAATAATAAAACAACATCTGAAAGGTTCTAACCTATGGTATTTAGTCACAGTATGTTTACCTGTATTCAACATTTAACAGTAGTATGTACAATAATGTCGTTGTCTGCAAAAATATCAGGCTAGGGTCGATTAGTAAAGTAGAATGTAAAACAACGTCGCTGTCTGCAAAAATATTAGGCTAGGATCGAAAAGTAAATTTACTATTTGACCCTAGCCTAGCCTAATATTTTTTGCTGACAACTACGTTGTTTTACATTCTACTGTTAAATGTTGAATACAGGTAAATATACTGTGCCTAAATACCATAGATTAGAACCTTTTATAGGTTTTTTTCTATTTATTCTTACATTTCTGTTGCCATAGGTTAGCCTAGGGTCGAATAGTAAATTTGTGCCTAACAATTTGTCCTGATTTTAAATCTTGTTCTATAACTGTCCAAGTAATATGCTCTTTGTAATTATAAAATGTAACTCGCAAACCTTGGTATATTTTGTCGGTGTAAATGATACACGGGGAATAGCAGCAATTCATTTATTTAATAGGTTAACTTCTTTTAGGAAACTAAATATGTGGACCTTTTGTCCATTTATATAATTTCCTTTACAACCGGAACACAACACTTATTAGGCATTTTATAGATTATGTTAACACTAAATAAAGCACATAAAACAAATAAAACAACAATGTAACCTCAAAATATCTTGATCTTAACCAGCTGCTGTCATGTAAAACAAAGCGTGAGATAAGCTGCGACATCTATAGGATTTATCTGGCGAGAAAATGATGGCCTTCTTATGCTGACGTCACGTCACTGTGACGTCAGAGCCCGTAGGCCTTGTATTATAGGTGGTATTGGCCACAACTGCCAGAATTTGCGTTTGGCGATTGTCGGGAGTTTTGTGGCTCGTGTGAAATCTGCCTAACGCTCTTTCAAACCCAGTTAGATAATTCGTTGGCTAACGCTTGACGCTCACCATTCTCTTTACTTCCACTAAACTTATGACATGGGTTAAAAAGGCGAAATTTTATATTTAAACGTTCGTGGTATACTAATGGCAATTTGAATAAAATCATTAAAGAAAATCCAATAATAAACAAAAAAGTTGATAATTTTTGGATATACTTTCGGAATTTTGTATTTTGTTCAAGGGTTTATTATTGTTTAAGCCACATGAAGGATTACAATTGTCTGTTAGGGGACTGTTTACCGTTGTTATTTTGGCAGGATTAATTTGTCTAAATTGGAAGTATGCTTCTCTCTATGTAGCAAGTAACCAAATGTGCATGTAGACATTCTAATATACTGTCTCTTTGTCTCGTCGCAGTTCTCCAAACAGGTGGTGGTATTCTTCATACCTTAGACTAGGACGCCCTAATGCCTTTGTTGAGATGTTATCTGTTTAAACGATAAAAAGGGGTCCTGTCACTTAATATTTCCAACACTACCTCTACATCCAACACCATCTCGTCGACTGAGCAGAGTGGGGAAAATTAGGCTGGATACGTCAGTGGTTG
>JAGFPH010008651.1:41069-53585 GCA_018207615.1 Philaenus spumarius
TAATTTGTGTAAATATTTAGCGAAATTAGTTGAGTAGTTTCTGAGCATATAGAAAAAGTAAGTGTAAATGATTATTTATTTTTTCTGGTAGTTAAACAATTTCATCATTTTGACTTAAATAATCAAATCGTAAATTGTTTCTTATATCACTTTAGAATAACATTACACGATTTAAGTTGTACTGTAGCTTGTAGAAAGTTAGTTCAATTTATATTTATTGTATAGGGATAACAACCCCATTTAAACCCGTTAGACTGTAGTAATTGTAAAGTCTAAACACTCCTGGCAATAATGACCCGGATGAACTGTGAAATTTTTATTAAAATCAGTCGAAAAGGAGAAACACTTATTTATATTTTTGTTAGTAGTTTCCATTTTAATGATTTGGTAGTTTAACAGAATGCTTAAAAGTTTCTTTTCGTCTTTGCGTCACACCTTTATCATTTGACTATCTTTTGGGTTAAATTGTAGTCAAATGCCCCATTTAATAACCAAGTCATATGCCATTTGGTAAGAACTAACCGGGATTTGTTCACATTTACCCGAATGTTTTTTAACAGGAACCTATACGATTATAGGAAACGTTTTTGGTTAAATTGACATAGATTTGGTTATTTTAACTCTGCTTCTATGAAATCTTCATTACAAACTGGCTTGGTGGAATGGAATTACCAACTGTCATTTACCGAACTTAAAGTAAAAGTGATGAACCTTTTAGTTGTATAGCTTAGATCCATGAGCGCCCATACCTATGGGCATAGGGTGCCACGGCCCCCATTTGGCTCCCGGGGAAATGAAAATATGTATATAATTAATTATAGTCAGGAATTTTTCTTTAAAGAGATTACCACTAAAATATGTTTTAAGTGTTATGTGCCGTTTGATTTTACATATGAAAGGTACAGGGAATAAAGGGGCTTAGTCACATTTTCATAAATTTGCAGAATTTCGAATTTTAGATTCAAAACTCTATCACATTTATTATAAAAGATTAAAATGTGTTTTAATATGTTAAAATTGTAGTTTAATCGTCTAAAACTGTTGTTAGGATTACAAAATTGAATATTACAGTTGTAGAATCATTAAAATAAATGTTTTTAGGTAAAACTACACTTAATACAGGGAATAAAGGGGTTACAGACATTGGACTTAGCTCGTTTATTCCCAAAATAATGTATATACCAATGTTTTAATAACACACAATATGAAAATTTGTCACAAAATTTTTTCTTTATTAATAAAGGAATACGTTATAAATGTTTTTAAAAAGTAAAATGAATCAATGACTAAACATAATTTCACCTTTTGCTGATTTGTTTGGTTTACTGCATTTGAGGTAAGTTATCAAACAATCGTTGTGCCTTCTCACTACAAAAACGTTTCAGGTTTTGTAGATCGTTGTACTTCTCTTTTGAAATTAGTAATTTTATTTACGTGTTATCTTTTCTCGCGTATTGGTTAACACACTTCTTGCCATATAAATGTTTTTTTAAAGTTAGTATAAAAACAAATAATAGTTACAATTTTATTGCTATTCATTATTTTAATATTACAATAGTATGGTTACTAAACTTACGTAAGTAGCTGATTGAGGGTATCATGAATAATTGTCCTTGTAGATCGCCAGTGACCTTGGGTGTTTTCAAAATAATTGAATCCTTCTCAAATCCTCCATTGTACGACGATCGAAACTTGACTTCAGAAAAGTCTTTGCATACCACAAACTCCTTTATTTGGCTGGTAAGGACATTCTTTTCTTGTACATCTTGTCGAGATGATCATTCCAGTTGAGGAAAACATTTTCCTCCAATCCACACGTGTCAGGAGTATTGTGTAACAGTTTCATATGAAATGGGGTTGGTTTTGATCTAGCACCTTGAAATGTTTCCAACCAGTCTTCAGGTGTTTCACATCTTGCTTGTTTTGGGATAAGTCCGACATTTTTATCCACTTCCATATAACTGTGTCCTTGGACTGGAAATATCGTTGTTATTTTGTCGAATCTTTTTTCTGTGTGGATAAGGTAATGCATAAATCGTAAATTTGTGTAGTTCTTATTTTGTCCACTGCAGTAGTCGCTATATATTTCAATTTCTCTTACTTCTTGTGAGAAACTGTTATGAATAAAATCATGAAACAAAGAGCAGTCGTCATTGCCCCCCTTCACAAACACCCCCCTTGCCACCTGTTTGCGGGTACAAATAAAAAAAGCTATCTGAATTTGACAGAATATGTACATTGAAAACAAATAGAGACAATTGCCTTTTGTAGTACACATCATTCATGGAAATATTAGGCATCGGTAAATTTCTACCATAGTCCATGCATACAGCCTGTTTCTCTTTGGTTTTCTTATATGCTTTTCTGGTATTGGTCTTTTTGGTATAAAACATTTCGGCTCTCTTCAAGTGAACAGTAATTTCCACCTCTGCTTTTTTTCCCAAATCTTTCTTCCTTTCGTCACTAACACAACTGTTTATTTTCAGTTTTAAAGCTTTGATCTTAACTTGTCTTTCATCGCAATAGGAACAAGTATCGGTCCTTGGATAACCGAAACCTATATTGAATTCAGTAGTAAAAATAGTTCGATATATTTCGTACGAACCTTTTACATTGGGGTATTTTTCTTTAAATAAATAGCACATTAAGACATTTATCCAAATACTTTTTCTTGGAGTCTTTTATACTATAGTGACTATTTCTGGAGCTAAATGATGAGATATGGTCCCTTATCAGGTAATTAGTTGCTTCTGGTAATTTCCAAGGTCGATTGTCATGTTTTCCTTTTTTGTTTTTTGGGCTTTTACCACTTTCTTGTACGCTTTTTACAAGACGCTCTACCCTTTTTTACCAATCCCATGAATAAATAATAAAGCTGTTCTACATACTTCTAAATCACTGACATGCCCATCAACGTTACCCCTCACTCTATGTTTACACCAAGTTTGCCTGTTCTTAGGACCATCAACAGTTCGTGGTCTACGTCTTGAAATTGGGATAAGTGTAATCAAGCCACAAAGATAACTATCTTGTTCATCTGATGTGTGCATAAGATTGGAATGCTGAATAATTTGTTTCCTGGTAATTACGTCCACCTTATCAAAACATTCCAGTCTGCAATTACAAGCAGGTCCTGTAATATTGCTCATTAAATTGATTTTCTTTCTTACCTCAGATATTCATCCCAACTTTTTCCTTTTTTAGAATCACCTGATTCAATGATATTTTCTTGCACATTTTCTCCTTCTTCCATGGTTACACCAGCACTAAAACCACTTGCGAATCAAAAACAAACTTACACGCCCATTAAACTTATAACAAAACTACTAACTTTTATAATATTGCACAGAAAACAATACACTATCTAAGCTAGTCTGATTGACGACCGTATACTACTGTATCCACCAACAAACTGGCAAATATTGACAATTTAACATCGAAAAACTCATGTCAGTACATGAAAACTTCCGGCCGGATACCGTTCTTTCCATGAATCCGTTGACTTGACCCCTTCATTCCCAGGACAGGTTTTTCCCCACGCTATTTTATCATGGACATAGCTCTTTTATTCCAAAAACGAATAACACATTAGATTCAGCATTAAAAATACTACAAGTTACCGTTGATAACTAAAAAAATTTTTTTTGGACTTAGCCCCTTTACTCCCTGTGTCCTTCATATACTAATTTAATTTTTTACAAGAGTTCAAGCATGAGCTGCTGGGTCACTACTATAGGTCTTTATGTATTCACTGACTGTGTAAAGGTAAAGACTCAATGCTGTTCGGGCTAAACACAAACACAAAATTAGGTACAAGTTGAGGCAACTGTCTTGAATGCCAATATAGAAACGACTTGGTCTTACATGATTTTCCTACAGCTGTTTATATAAGTGCGTTTGTTTTTGCACACTCGCAGTAGTTCGCAGACTAAACTACATTGTGTTCAGTTTCAAGTAATTATACCTCTTTGTTAAACAGCTGGCGTGCGGATTATTCGCAGAACCCTTTTACAGTAACGTATGGCCTTAAAATATTTTTTTTTTTTTTTTTGTATACCTATAGAATACAATTTAATCAAAATAAGTGAAGACACTTATTTTAGACACAAAATTTATAGAACGAGAGATGTTTGTTTGAAAAAACAAAGACAATCAACCGATTTAAAAAAAAAAAAAAGTGGCACATACTTTCTCACAAACATATTTAAATTATAAACACGTTCACTGCTAAGGACACACATGTGAGCTTGACACTGAACACTATGAGAAGCGGCCGATATATACAGGCCTAATTGACATGTTTGGTGCAAATTTGTTCGAAATCAATAGAATAGTTTTCTCTCTAGCTTTGAGAGACAGCTTTCTAGCTCTAGCTTTCTCTCTGTACAGACATAGAGACAGACATTTTGTAAAAACCACTTTTTTTAATTCAGGGGGTCCCAAAACGGATATTTCCACAAAAATCTCAACACCGATTTTGTTTGCGATCACTATACTTTCTCTATACTATATTATAGTGAGAAAGTAAAAAGAAAATTTAGTAATATAAAATTATTGTTTATTATATATCATGTAACTGTATGTACTGACATTTAACGTACATAAACCATGTTAAAAGCTTTTCTGTGTTGAAGTTCGTCCTTTTTAGCGAATTACCATAGAAAATATGAACTATTGCAATGACTCTTATGGTGTGACTTAATGTCGGGAGTTGTCGATGAGCGAGGATCATGGTCCCCAGAACACTTTTTGGGGTGTCGTTAAAAATGTTATATATACATATTTTCTCACTCTAACGGCCGCATTTTACCGATTTGGTTCACACGTTGGTTTTTTAGTCACTCGGACGAGTTTGTTATGCAAAAATATCTAACAACCTGAGGCATGTTTTTAGACCGGAAGTAAACATTTTTTGAGATTTTTCGTACTGTAATGGAACTTTGTTGGGGTATTATCATGCACGTTTTTTTACACGACCTTATAACCCATCCGGTTTTTCCAAAATCGATCAAAACGTACCAACAAAGTGCCCGGTTAAAATCCAAGTACAGCCATATTCTCATCCGAGACTGACAGCCGGGATGTCCGCTGCGAGCGAAGTGAAACGATTCCAAAGGTTGAGGAGCCAACTCGCAAAGCGTGTTTTTTCCAGTACGAGCGGAATAAATCAACGCGTGATCCGGAACTGGAGGCTGAGGTGCAAATAAATTCTACTAATATATTTCATACGCGGAGGCAGCTATTCAGCACCTTCGTAAGCATACCAATTTCCCAAATAGTCGGTTGAAACCTAAAACATATAAACTTAATTTTGAAAATTAGCTCAACTCACGTCAGCGGTTCAGCTATACGTAATCGATTATTTCGTAATAATAAAAAAAAAAAAATAAATAAAAAAAATGAAAAAATAGATATATATTAAATTTGTGTTCAATTATTAATTATTGTTTACTTTGATTTCTATAATTATTACATAAGTATGTGTGTATATATTTTCTTTGAAATTGCACATAATTTACGACCCCATAGGCCTAATAGAATGTATTTGATTTTAGTTCTGCATTTGAATATCGAACTCTAATACTTACTTCTTGTAGTTTAAGCCTAGTTACATATCTTACTAGTAAAATATCCTAGACATTCTTATTACTTTTAGTTTTTAGACACTATTAGGTTACTTTGTACTATTGTATTGTTATTGTCAACTCTATTGGTTGTTTGTAAACTAAGACCACGCCCTACTTTGTGAGAGGGTATAAATATGTAGCATAGCCCCTTGTCTCCTTGGTTATAATTTAGTTGTAGTTCATGTGTCACAGAAGATGACGACTTTGTCGTTGAAACGCGTTTGACCAATAAACGTGTTTTTCTATAATGGTATAATGGTCTATTCATGTGTTCGTTGGACGAAGGATCTGTAATGCGTATTCTTAATTAAAGTACAAGCATTTTACTTCCATTTTCTAACTGTTTTAACTGACTTTGGGACAGTTATAAGCATTGAAACAAGAGTAGCCTATTATCAAAAATAAATAACTATTTACTTTTCTTCCAAGAGTAGAAAGATAAAACATAGACGCAAATCTTCCGACCTGACACAATAAAATGGTCAACGACCCAGCTCATGAATAACGCCTTGTTCGGTCTGTTTAACACTGACGCCCTTTCTATTGTTGTCCAGTTTAATAATAATGGCAGATGTAGTTAAGCAAAAGTCACGGATCGCCCGTATGATGAGTGTTGAATTTAAATAAATTTAGTGCGGACAATTTATCTGTCAAAATTATTATTTATGTCACAATGAGTGAGTGGAAGTTTCCTTTTTCGGAAATTAGGCCTAATCGATAATTTTATTACTAATATAATCTCAATTGTTTGAACATAAAATGCTAAGGTCATTATTTATTTGCGTTATAATAATAGTTAATCAAATCCATTTGAGAAAATTGCAGAGTGGAGTTTCCATCACAAGCAAAGTAGTCTGCATTGGCAGCTGTAAGAAAGTTATAATACGTATACAAGATTTTGCGACAAAACGACCTGTTCTTTTATAATGAACTAACCACCTAATAAATAACCATGACCGTGGCTGGTTATCGGCTCCCAAACACACTACTTACCACCTCTATAATCTAAAAACGAAAAGAGATTTACAAAATATGAATTTGGGAGAATTATTCGCCGTCAGGGGGACCGGGGACCTAAAAATACCCAATTACAATTGCTTTCCAGAGTTTTATAAGATAGGATATCGCACTATGAAAATAATAATAATGTATTACAAAGTTCAATATTTAAGATTGGACAAATTTAACAGCATGAAATATACATACGTCAAGTTTACCTGATAACAACAGAATGATAACAAGGTATGTCTTATCTTATATCCTGATAAGAAGAAACAAGAATTGATGCCTTTATTGCATACTGCATTTTCACTTAAATGTCTTTTCTTGAGACCTGAAGAAGTAGTTGATATGGTTATTGGTATAACGTAAAATTACGTTTAGAGCTTTTGATTTTATTACCACAGAAATTCATTGTTTTATAAAAGGTTTTAATTTTGTGTATCGCAAACCATATGTTTTCATTACAAATTGTTGAGATAGTGATATGAGTGAGATTGTGGGGATTCACAAAGTTCTCATAAAAGATGAATAATTTTCCCGAGAACCCATCGTGGATTTCTCTGTCCATGTTACAAATAAAAATAACTTACAAAATAACATTTTCATCACACTGTATCGAAAATAGTCACTTTCAGTATCAGCTTTGAGTATTGACAGTAGCGTTTTGCTTGTCTAGGTCGGCAAAATCACCTGGAATTTTTGCCGTCCTCTAAATTAGTTATAAATTATAACACCAGTAGCGCTATCTATAATAATTATGATATGAAATGTCGTCTTATTAATTTATTAGATATAATAAAGATTTTAACAAAGAAACAAACACGAGTAACAATAAAAGAAAAACATTTTGATACTATTTACAAGTATTAAGTAAAATAAATAAAACTAATTATTAAAAAAAGTACATCGGTGTAAAAGTATCGGTAGTAGTGTATTAAAATTGTGTTTATTAATATTACGCGATGATTTGATATCAGCTGATTCAATTAATTTAGTGAACTTAAGCAATGTTTTGGTGCCATGTAATGTTTGCGGTTATTCTCGGTTGAATCCGATAAAATAAGGACAGAAAAAAACAGCGAAGACAAGATAAATTCAGCTTATAAATTCTTAGAATTAAGGAAGGTATTTATTTGTATCGCTGTTGATATTAAAATCAGCCGATCTCAATAATTTAGTTAGTGCTGTAAACGTAAACTATGTTGTCATTGTGCTTCAGGGATGTTACTGAGAAAGGATAGGTTATTTTGAAAAAAATATATTTTAAATTTATTAGTAATATATTAATCACAGTGTGATGAAAAGTATCGTTCATCACACGGGCCAAAAGTGGCCTTTCGGTCCTAGTGATGAAACGTACTATTTAGAGCATAGCGTACGTAATTTGATGCATCAAGAACCATATATATGTCCATTACAAATGTTTGAGATGAAGGAAAGGGAGGGGGTTTCCAAAATTTTAAAGTAGGTTTTCTAAGGTTCCCTCTGGTGGCGGATAACCCTTCCTGGATCAGATTTTGTATAATTCTTTCCGTGTTTTAAATAATAGAGGTGATAAGTTTTCATACGCATAAAATTCAAGTGCCTGTCTGTGGTTTCAAAATACAAGCTTTTTTCTAAGCTCATATGGTTATTCACACATTACTGAAAATTAAACACACATTTATACATTTTTGTCCGTATGTCTCTGTTTTTCCGGGCTAATCTCCAGAATGGCTGAACCGATTTTGACGAAACTTTCATTAACACGTAAAGGACTTTTCATAGAATATTTTAGGCTACTATTTGAAAAATAATTAAAATTCCTGTTAAAAAATAAAAAAATTATTTACAAAATTAGGGACTTTATGGATAAATGTTGAGGATATTGCGTGTTAATTTCAATCTCTGTCTTATATTATGTACAGGTCACAGCTACACCAACCACCCAACTTAGATACAAGTTCCTATGTCCTAACCGATCATAATTTCCATAAAAATTCACATTATAAAATTTAAAAAATGTAAAGATCATGGATTTTGTAAACAAATGTTGAGGATAGTACGTGTATATTTCCACCTCTGTAGTACATTTTTTACAGTTCACATCTACCCCCACCACTCAACTTATATACAAGTGCTTCTGTCCTAATCAATAATCTTTTCCGTACAAATTACACCATGTAAAATTATATGTTTGCATTGACATCACCATTGGTCGCCGCTGGGGTTGGCTAGCGAAGCGAGCAAGGTCAGAGCCCCTAGTCGCTCTATGTAAAACATTTTCATAACTTTTAAACAAACGTTTTTAAATGTTTTGATTTATTGACAGTATACATTTTTCTGTAATAAATCTTATTTATTTATTTACGCTAAAAAAGTATAACTTCTTACGAGCATTCTTAAATACATGAACAATTCTTTTTTTAATTGTACATTTACAAATATTGTACATGAGAGTAAACTTATAGGTCATCCTGTAGATAGCTTATAATATGAGCTATAACACGACAGGCCTGCCATCTCTATTGCTATAATTTGTACTTCCAGTATATACAAAAATTCATATAAAACGTTAAATATTTAACATCACAGAAATCTGACATAGTAAAAGTGAATTTTCATGTCACTCTATATCAGCTGTCGGCACTCTTGAACGTTTTTATTGGTCGTATACGAAATGAATGTTGTCTGTAATTGCAGGAATTTAAAGATCGTTAAATTGGATTTAGTGCCAGTAAAAATGTCGTTAAAACCTATCTTACAACTGAAACGATGTAGTGTGACAAGTGTGCAAAGCTTGTTCGTACACAAACAAAGTACACGACGCTCTTTCTCAGTGAAGTCAACGTTTTTTCAAATAGTACAACCATCTTTTCATTAACGTTCTGCCCAGAACCAACAGGGACACGGAAATGGCAAATAGATAGATTTGGAAACTACAGCAGACCAAGAAGTTAAAATTTGTGTGTTTCGTATCAAAAAAGGAAAAATGGAAATTTTACTGATGAATCTTTAATACGTGAAACCGAACATAGTTTGTCCAAACAGGAGAACGATCTAAGCCGTAAAATCAGTCAAATATTTCTCGATATATGAATTATTTTGTAAAAAAATGGCGGATATCTGGAAAATGAAGCATTTTCGGAAATATTTTTGTATACATTTTTTCTTTACTTTAGGCCTACATGTAGAATGAGCTCCTGAAGTTTCTGCATATCTTTGTGATCACCCTGTAAATAGCGAAACTGCGTGAACGTACGTTGTACGTTGTGACGCACCGATGCAGTATAGAGATATCATGGTTTTAAGAAATAGCATATGTACATTTGAGATTTTTTTTATGTTATTGTTTACTTTTTCACATGAAAATTATGAACAGTATGAATCCTACAACAACCGAAGACCAGGAAGAATCTAATATAACTTGTCTGTAAAAATCATTTGATGAGTTCAGGCTCTAAAGCGTTATATCAGGACGTTCCACACATTTATAAATTGATCAACGCTTTAACCTCCTGAATTTACAAGTTCTATAAAATCAAATAAAAGTGTCTGTTCAAAATTTCGTCTCTGTACATTAAAACACACATTCACTGATAATATTGTTTGCCCAACATTTATGGGACAATCTCAGAATGACATATTAGGATATCCCGACTATATTGGTAGTACTGCAGAGTCTAAAAACTGGATCTTCCCTATTTGGTATCTTGTCAATCGAATCAGTGTTTCCCAAATAGGACTAATATTTCGAGCAACCTTGCAATGTGTCTCACTGCGTGACCTTGAACTACCTCGGTATAGAACCTGAAATAATTATTTGTAAGGATAAAGATAAGCTTGCACGGTTTCTTGCACCTCCTATATAGCAAGCTTAAAACCCATACTTGCCTTGACGCTGTAAGATTTGTCCACTCAGCAGGAAAGTTTGATGTGTGTGATATTTGCTTGTTTTTAAGCTAGAGTTAAAAGTCCTGGATGGACTAAATACATTATATTACTTTTATTTTTTCTTTAGTTTATATACTATATTCTATTAACCAAACTCTGTAAAGCTAGAAATAATACACAGCTTTAAAATACTTTGTGACTTTTAAATGACCTGCTTTAGCAGTTTTAAACTTTAACTAATTACAATTTTATGATAGCTTTGAGCACAGTTTACAAGTTTAATTTTATAATAACAAATAAGCTTAATGCTTTAATGAGCTCTTTATCTCGGGTCTTCTGATTGGTGGTTGTATGTAATATGTATAAAAATATGGTTTAAACTATTTCGTTGTTGTGTACAATGATTGGCGTGCGAAGCACGTATGTGTCTCCTCTATACAAAAATATTACATAAAATGTGTAGAACCTTTGATTTCCAATCGGTTTACGTTTTTACAATTGAAAAAATACGTTTTTGAAGGCATCAAGAAGTATTTAGAGAAAAACCGTAATTTTAACACTCAATTGATATTTCATCTTGAAGTGAACCGTTTAAAATCTTACAAAAACATATCATGAGGAGAAACTAAGCATACCTTTACTCACTGCGTGGTATGCCATTCTACTTGACAGCACTATTCGTGGCACTTTTCTTATTTCAATTGGATATTTGTACGAAAGAATAACATTTTGTTTGAAACTTACTTTTGTACTTATTCCTGAGCATTACCAACTGAAAATTGAGCATTCCTAGCACTGTTCCCTTACTCTTTTCTGGTCGTCTTCCCAATCCACTTCAATTCCACCATATTGTGCTGTCTGCTTCTCACCTGTTCCAAATCAATGCCTGCTTTGTTATGTCTTTATGTGGTTTCTGAATTAATTGTGCGGCTTATCCAATTCCACCTCCTGTTCTTGTGATATTATGAATTGGATCCTTCTTTTATCTTTTCCAATAGTAACGCTGGTTTCTATTTGACCAACATATTTTCAATTTATTTTTGTATTTCTTCTCTGGAACTTGTCGACCTGCACCATCGTTCCTTTTTGAAGGGAAAACTTCTTTAATCCTTAAATACTAAAAAGGCGCCTCAGAGGCGTACATATAGTAAAAAACCATGCAGAATGTGTTTTACGATACAATTACCAACTATTTAAACTCAGTTAACTCAATTAATTATACTAGAAGGTATTTGGATGGATTAAATTATTACAACGTTTTGAAAAACAAAATTTTACTTAAATTTCTCAGTCGTCCTTAGAAAAAATTAAAAAAAATAGTCCCGGACTAGACATGACTAGACCTGTCTTTTCCAAACTATAAAAATATCTTAAAACTTAAAAATATCTCCTCAGGAACGACTGTTTCAACTTTCTGAACAAAATAATTCTACAAAATACATGCAGTTTGTAAAAGTAGCTACAATACCTTATTTTCTTCAATGCGCTCTCTCATCGTTCCTTCACGTTGTGTGCCTATGAGGCGTAGAATAAGTTACGTTTAATACTAACAAGACGCCTCACAGATGTAGTAGCTTTTGGAAAAATGTTCACAGTACCAAGGTCGGCGGTTAACCAATGTGAAGGGAGACACTTGCTTGAGGAATTCACGAAGTATGGAGGGGAGACGTTAAGGGTCTGCTGTAGTGGCGGCCATCTTGGATTTTTATCCCATAAGAGCAATGTTAAATTTCAAACCATTCATTTCGTTTATTTTTTATCATAAAATTGTTTGCAGGGCTCATTTTAGACACAGTCACAATACGCATCCGTTTTGCAATTAAGTTTTTTTTTTAATTTTTTTGATTTGTTATGTAATAGACATTTTGTAAGTACAAAGTTTGCATTTTTTTCCTAATACAATACAAAATTAATAATGAAAAATAATTTGCGAGCCGGATCCGAAATTTTATAAAGAATATTCAGTTTTTTTTCAACACTCAATTACAAAAGATAGACTTATAAAATGGTTTGA